>PVHX01007028.1:0-94994 GCA_004024805.1 Geosciurus inauris
CTTTGGGGTGGGGGTGGTGTATAAGGCACACATCACACAGCCCAGGGTCATTTATATACCCAAAATGGATCACAAGAAGGGGTAGGAGGATGTGGGGATGGGCAGAGAGGTCAGGAAGGTGGGCGTGGGGTGACTTTGGGGTGGGGGTGGTGTATAAGGCACACATCACACAGCCCAGGGTCATTTATATACCCAAAATGGATCACAAGAAGGGGTAGGAGGATGTGGAGATGGGCAGAGAGGTCAGGAAGGTGGGAGTAGGGTGACTTTGGGGTGGGGGTGGTGTACAAAGCACACATCACACAGCCCAGGGTCACTTATATACCCAAACACCTCCACGGAATCAATTCATGCCACCAGCAGCTCATTAACAAATAATAACAACTCCAGTGACGTAAAAAACTTTATTATTAATATCAGTATCACTTAGAATAACAGATTTATTAATTAGAGTGGGGAGGGTAAAACCTGGGAGAGTGGAGGCAAATGGATCACAAGAGGGGCTAAAGGGATGTGGGGATGGGCAGAGGGGTCAGAAAGGTGGGAGTGGGGTGACTTTGGGGTGGGGGTGATGTACAAAGCACACATCACACAGCCCAGGTTAACTTATATACGCAAAACACCTCCAGGGAATCAATGTATGCCACCAGCAGCTCATTAACAAAAAATAATAAAGCAACCAATAGCAACTCCAGTGACAGAAAAACCTTTATTATTAATATCTATCACTTAGAATAACAGATTTATTAATTAGAGTGGGGAGGGTAAAACCTGGGAGAGTGGAGGCAAATGGATCACAAGAGGGGCTAAAGGGATGTGGGGATGGGCAGAGGGGTCAGAAAGGTGGGAGTGAGGTGACTTTGGGGTGGGGGTGGTGTATAAGGCACACATCACACAGCCCAGGTTCACTTATATACCCAAAGCACTCCAGGGAATCAATTAATTTATGCCACCAGCAGCTCATTAACAAATAATAGCAACTCCAGTGACGTAAAAACTTTATTATTAATATCAGTATCACTTAGAATAACACATTTATTAATTAGAGCGGAGAGGGTAAAACTTGGGCGAGTGGAGGCAAATGGATCACAAAAGGGGCTAAAGGGATGTGGGGATGGGCAGGGGAGTCAGAAAGGTGGGAGTGGGGTGACTTTGGGGTGGGGGTGGTGTATAAGGCACACATCACACAGCCCAGGGTCATTTATATACCCAAAATGGATCACAAGAAGGGGTAGGAGGATGTGGGGATGGGCAGAGAGGTCAGGAAGGTGGGAGTGGGGTGACTTTGGAATGGGGGTAGTGTATAAAGAACATAAGGATCACACAAACGAAGCTCAATTATATACTCAGAATACCCCAGGAAATCAAGCAGTTTTTTTTCAGCTATAAAAAATTAATATATGTAATAGTAAAAAAACACTTTTATAGCAACTCTGATGACATAGCATTTTAATATCAATATTACTTGGAATACTTGAGGTTTATTAAAAAGAGAGGGAGGTTTATTAAAAGTGGGGAGATTTAGAGGAAAAATGAGGAGGGCAAAGGTTGGAAACAGGGTGGGGAAGGTGGGAGGGGGTGCCTTTGGGATGGGCGTGGTGTACAAAGAACACATCAATCACACAACCCAGTATCAGTGATAGACCCCAAATACCCCAGGAAATCAATTTATTCCAGCTGAAAAACATTAACAGATATACTAATAAAGTCATCAATTAATAGGAACTCCAGTGACAAAACAAACTTTATATTTAATATTAATATTACTTAGAATATTAATATTGGAGTTGGGAGGGTGAAAGAGTTGGGGGATGATGGAGAGATCCAAGAAAGAGTAGAATAATGGATAGAGGCAGTGAGAATGATGCGAATAGGAGTGAATTTAGGATGGGATTGGGCTAGAAAGGACACATCAATCACACAGCTCAGTGTCAATGACATACCAAGAATGTTCCATGAAATTTAACTAATATACTCCAGCTATAAAACATTAATATCTAAAATAAAGCCAACAACTAATAGCAACTGTAGTGCAGTGACATAAACAACTTTATTTATATTATCAAGATTACTTGGAATATTTGGTTTATTAATTAGAATAGGGCCAAAGGGACAGTTGGAGAGTGAGGGTAGGAAGAATGGGTAGAATGGAGAGGGTGGAGGTTGGGAAGAGAGGGTGGGGTGTTTGGGATAGAGGTGACTTACAAAGAACACATCAATCACACAATCCAGCATAAATTACATGCCCCGAATACCCCAAGAAATCAACTGATTTATTCCAGCTGCACTAGAAGATCGTTAGTATATAATAATAAAGTAACCAATTAAGAGTGACTCCAGTGACATAATAAATTTTATTATAAATATTACTTGAAATAGTTGACAGTTATTAATTGAAGTAAGGAGAGAGAGAGACAGTGGAGAAAGTTGGGGGAAAATGGGAAAACAAGATGGAGGATAGAAGAAGATGGGGGGAAGTATGGGATGGTGAGAGTTTGGGGTGGTCAGTCACACAGACTAGTTATCAATGATATGCTGAGAATACTTCAGTAAATCAACTAATACATTTCAGTTACAAAAGGTTAACATAAGAAATAAAACCGCCAGTTACAGCCATTCAAGTGATATAAATCTTATTTTATATCAATATTTCTTGGAATATTTGAGATTTATTCATTCAATCAGGGAGGGAGAGGACGCAGGAGAATGTAAGGTAGGAAGGAGTGGAATAGGAGGGGTGGAGGATGGAGGAGTGAAGAGGGTGGCAGTGGGGGGAGTTTGGATGTGGATGGTGTAAAAAGAACACATCAATCATATAACCCAATGTCAATTATATACCTAGAATATCCCAGGAAATAAATTAATTTATTCCAGCTACAAAATATTAACATATAAAATAAAACCACCTGTTAATAGTGATTCCAATGAAAAAACACTTTTTATTTAATACCAATATGATTTGAATACTTGAGTTTATTAATAGGATTGAGGAGTATGGGGGTAGGAAGAGGGGAGAGTGGGAAATGTGGGAAGATAGGCAGGGTGGGAGGCAACAGAGAGGAGACATTTGGGGATAGGAGTAGTGTATAATGAACATATCCATAGGAATCCTGTATCAATGACATACCCAGAATAGTCCAGGAAATCAACTGATCTACTCCAGCAGCAAAATATAAGATTTCAAGTAGCCACCAACTAATAGCAACTCCAGTGATAAAGCAAACTATTTTTAGTAGTAAATTTACCTGATACATTGAAATTTATTAATTCAAAGTTATAAAACATCAGTGAGGGCATAAAGGAAAACATACTAAATGATGAGAGACGTGTCAAAAACTAACATCCAGATTTATTTATTTATTTATTTATTTATTTATTTATTTTTTAAATATTTGTTTTAGTTGTAGAAGGACACAATGTCTTTATTTTATTGCTTTGTATGTGGTGCTGAGGATCGAACCCAGGGCCTCACGCATGCGAGGCAAGAGCTCTACTACTGAGCTACAATCCCAGCCCCCAGATTTATTTTTATACCAATGAGCACTAAAAGAAAAAATCAGCATGAGAGTGATTTTCATCTAAAAAAAAAGGGGCAAATGGAGGCACAAGGTAATCTAATTTCATTAGATTATCAAATATGATGACATCAGTCTGAGAGGCAATGGGCTGCATATAGAAAATCTGAAGAGAAACCCTTAGTTTGCCACTTTCAAAGTATGTATGGGTTCATATGACACTGGAATCACATAAACATGGTGGTTTATCAGGAAGATGGTGATTAAAAGGAAAAATTGAGACAAACGACAAAAATATACAACTAGAAGCTGTGTCGTCTCAGAAGGCTGCTCTGAAGAGCTGTCCATCCAGCTCAGCATCCTCAGATTCCCATGGCATGCAGGGTGGTAGATGGAGTTGGATAAATTGAGAGTGGAGGTTGTTGGCCAAGAACCACTTAGCTATCAAATGTCTTCTTGGTGAGTTCTTGATAACTGAAATAATTTCATTAAAATGATTAGCAAAATCATTTGGAAAGAAAATTGAGAAATCATATTCATTCCTGTTTTGTTACACCTACACCACCTGCCATCTGGACTCCCACTCCTCTTCATAATTGACCCAATTAAATAAAACTTCAACAACAACTACAAGGAAGGTGCTGAGCCTCAAGATTGTATAAAATTAGATTATGTAGCTGGATCACAGGGCTACTTCCTAACATTAAACTTATTTTACACAGCAATGGAATTTTTTAAAAACATTTTATGAAAGAAATCCCGCTTATCCAGTGTAGTGGATGCCACTAATTAATCAAAATAATTTTTTTAAATTTTCAGATAATAAGATTTTATCAATAGAAAATCTAAAATACAATTCCATTATATCTAGCAGTGTTAGAAAGATTGCTAGGTGCAATATCCATAAAAACAATATATTACACTTTGTATTATACTAATGCATGATTAAAATATAAAATAAGGTTGTTGAAGAGAGCATTAAAAAATTACTTATCTATGAATGAAATAATGAGATGTGCAAGCCTAAACACCAAAAACTACAAGGCATTTTTTAGAAAAACAAATATTTCTATGAATCAGCAGATATAACAGTTATGATTTATAAGATATAATATTGTTAAGATGGTAATTCTCCCCAACATGATATATACATTGAATGTAATTTCAAAAAATTTTTTTAAAAATTCAGCTATGTTATTTTGAAGAAATTACAAGCCAATTCTAAAATTTACATGAAAAAGCCAATGTTAGATTTAATAACTTCAGTTCATCAAAAGACAATATTAATAAAGTAAAAAGACAAGTTCAGTTCTTCAAAAGACAAATATTAAGAAAGTGAGATGATTCTGGAGAAGCCAGAAAATTATTTTGATAAAGATTCATCACTGAGATTGCAGAAAAAGCAGGGCTGAAACTTGTTTCTTCTCACTGACTGGCTTCCCCCATTAAATCACCCAACTTGATATCTGACACTGACATGTCCAACACTCCATACATATTTCCAAAGCCATACTTGCTTCTTTCATCACCCAGCCTTGGATTTCCATGACAAACACAGAATGAAACTGAATTTTTGATGACTTATTTGGGCTTGATTTCTGACTGTTTCCCTCATAGAGTTCCTTACTACTTCCCCTTATTTAGTCCAAATCTTATCAGCTTATCAGTTAACTATCAGTATATCTCATGGCTTGTATAACCCAACCCCTTGCTAAAAGTATTTCAAGACACTGAATAAGAAATTAGCAGGGCACAAATATTTAATTCCTTTGTTTTATTTGGGGCCTAAGGAGCTGGCACTGAGATAATACCTGCTAAGCCTGATACTACCTTAAAAGGCTGAAGTTTTGAAAATTAGAATTAGAATTCTCTTTACTAACATTTAATATCAAGATAAGGAATGTATGCTATGTATGTATTCAAAATATTCTACTTTAATTTGTTTATATCCTGAGAAGTATTTTTATAGCCCTTGTTTATAATGAAATTTTTAAAAAATAATCTTTGTATACATTCTGAAACCTTTGAATATCTATTTTGGGATGAGAATTTAGATTGTACAAGTTAGCCTTGGGCTCTAATTTGATTACACCCATGATTTCAATGTGTTTCCAGATTTTTAAAACATTGGAATTGTAATGACTATAGTGGTTCAGATTATAGAATTCATTTCCAAGGCAGTGCTTAATCAGCATTCCTGACATCTCTAACTATAACACAAACGTGTGTTCATTATTTATCACACCACCCAGTACTCAGGGTCCCTGCTATCTACACAGTAATGCCTGAAATGTGGTGGGAAGCCTCTAAAATGGCTCTGATGATCTGCAACCCTGGTATTCTCACCTTGTAAAATCCATTCCTCTTGAGTTTAGGTAGAATTTAGTGACTGGCTTCTAATGAATAGACTATGATGTAAGTGACAGTATGTACGCTCTGTGGTTTGGTTACAAAAAGTCTATGACTTCCATCTTAGGAGCACTTTCACATACACTCCCTGTTCTCTTTTAGGTTGCTATCTCTGGGATAAGCTACTTACCATCTATGAGAACACTTAGGCAACCTAAGGAGAGATTCATGTGGCAAAAAAATTGGCCAACAGCCAGGGAAGAATGGAAGTCTTCCACAACTACATAAGGAATCCTGGAAGTGAATCCTTCAGCTCCAGTCAAATCTTGAGATGCTGGTAACCTTGACCAACAGCTAAGTTCATGAAACAACTTGAGCCAGAAGCACCCAGTTATTTACACTGATAGTTCAAAAACTCAAAAACTATGAGATAATAAATGTTCATTATTTTAAGCCTCTTAAGTATAGAGGTATTTGGTGCACATCTACAGATACTTCATAAAGTGAATAAACATTAACAATAAAGTGCTATTGGATTTCTATCTAAAGTCTTTTTCTAAAATTTATTAATTTCTAATTATCCAATACAATCTATGTATATTGTTTAAGAAAGAATGAATAGAAACAATACAATGTAGATGTGATAAACTATAAACTATTCAATATATAAAACTACTCAATATATAAAAATTATATAAATTATTCTATATAAAGAAATTAAAAACAGTCTACAGAAGATGTAGGGATAAGATTACAAACATGAAATAGAATTAATCACATTGGTTTTCTGTATTCAACAAAAGAATTTCCCAAATAAAATGAATGATAAATTGGAAAGAAAATCAGAGGAGAAAAAAAGAGTATAGAAATGAAAAGAATGAATAAAACTAAACAAGTTTTTAAACATTGTTTTAAAAATAAGAAACTGACTTCATGTTTCATTTCTGATATGTTAAGTAATCAAAAGTCATCAATCTTATCCTTACAGTAACAAATATGTCTGAAAATAAAATTACATTTCTTGAACCCAACAATGTACTGCTGGAGCTGTCAACTGGTATATATAATCTTGAAGAATGGCTGGAGGCAGAATATGGGATTTTGAGTTTAAGGAACACGTTGGGGTCCTGTAGACTTAGGGAAACTCTCACAGTTCCACAGTTTTCCTTCCAGATACCCTACCAGTTTCCCACTGAAGATTCCAAAAGGACCTCATGTCTCTGATATGATTAGGTTGTGAATTTAAAATAAAGTCAATTAAGGACAAAGTTTCAAAGAAAAGTATTGGGAATATTATAGTCAGAGACGGGAGTAAGGGTACCAGTGGGGGTGGTACACATTGATGAAAACTAGTGAAAGTCATAGTCCTCAGACATAGACCCACTTAAAGATTGGATAAGATTAGAAAACACTCCTTTGTCCCATATCTGACCTGCACAACAGCAAGGATCTGGTATAATAACAATCAACTATAGCTGAAAGAGTTGTAGTACACAGACTCTTTCTCGCTGAAGCAGTGTTTAAGGAAACTCAAACAGTGAGATAAAAAATGTACAGGATGAAAACTTAAAGCCTCTGGTACCTTTAGCTGCAAGCAAGCATTAAACACCAGATAAATCCTCACCAGACAAAATAAATACTCCTATCAGTGGCCTATTTACCTCATTTTTTATTATTCAATAAAACATGTCTGGCTTTCAACAAAAAATTACAAGACAGGCCAAAAGACATGCTAAAATGTAGTCTGAAGATAAAAATCAGACTTAAATATACATGTTTGAAATGCCAAGTTTAAAAAAATTAATTATGATCAAGTATGATTAAGTATTTAACATATTTAAATACGCAAATTGGAAAACAGTATACACCATGCAAAAACTTATAAACTATGTTAGGGAAAATGGAAGCTTTAAGAATCAAAACAAAATTCTAGAAATCAAACACGCTGAAATAGAAAGGAAGAATGCCTTCTGATGCCATCAAAATTAAATTATGGCCAAGGAAAGAAACCATGATCTTGATGATAAGTTAATTAAAAATTTCCCAAACAAAAATACAAAGGAAATAAAAGCAACCAAGAGCTGTGGGACAATATCAAAGAATAAAGCACACATAATTAGAATGCAAAAAGAAGAAAGGAAAACAGAGCAGAAAAACATTTGAAGTAAAACTATCTGAAAATGTTTCAAAAACTTAGATGAGATAAAAAGCACAGATTTTGAGGGAATATCAAGTAGGATAAGTACCAAATATAAATAGGTGAATAAATAATGTCTAGTCATCTCTTATGCAAATTACAGAAAACTAAAAACAAAGAAAAAATTTTGAAAGAAGAAAGAAAATTAACTGCCTTACTTACACAGCTGTAGAGGAATAAGAAAAGGAAATTCATTGGATAGCACAATAATTTTTATCTTCAGCTGATGTTCCCAACACAGTCCTTTTCTCCATTGTAGGCATAGCCCTCAGCCAATATCCATGTGAATTCCACAATTTGAGTCTTTTTTAAATTCAGTCTGCCAGTCTTTTAATTGATGAGTTTAGGCCATTAACATTCACAGTTATTATTGAAATATGGTTTGTATTCCTGTTTATTTTGGTTTATTTTTGCTTTTTAACTTGACTTGGTTTCTCCTTTGATTGGCTTTTCCTTTAGTGTAGTTCCTCCCTTTACCAATTTTCACTGTTGTTTTTCATTTCCTCCTCATGGGATATTTTGCCAAGAATGTTCTCTAGTGCAGGCTTTCTCATTGTAAATTCTTTTAACTTTTGTTTGTCATGGAAGGTTTTTAGTTCATCATCAAATCTGATGCTTAATTTTGCTGAATATTAGATTCTTGTTTGGCACCCATTTTCTTTCAGAGCTTGGTATATGTTGTTCCAGGATCTCCTGGCTTTGAGGGTCTGGGTTGAGAAATCTACTGAAATCCAGATTGGCTTCCCCCTGTATGTAATCTGCCCCTTCTCTCTTGCAGCTTTTAAAATTCTATCCTTATTGTGTATGTTAGACATTTTTATTATAATGTGCCTTGATTTGGATCTGCTGCAGTTTTGTACATTTGGAGTCCTTTAAGCCTCTTGTATTTGATTTTCCAATTCATTCTTCATGTTTGGGAAATTTTCTGTTATTATTTCATTGAAGAGATTGTGCATTCCTTTGGTTTGTACCTCTGTGCCTCCCTTTATCTTGATAATTCTTAGATTTGCTCTTTTCATGTTATCCCATAATTCTTGGATGTTTTGTTCATGGTTTCTTATCATCTTCATTGTGTGGCCAACTTAGTTTTCAAGATTATATATTTTGTTTTTATTTTCTGAGGTTCTGTCTTCGAAGTTGTCTAGTCTGTTGGTGATGCTTTCTATTGAATTTTTTATTTGGTTTATTGTTTCCTTCATTTCAAAGGTTTCTACTTGGTTCTTTTTCAGAGTCTTCATCTCTTTCTTGAAGTAATCTTTTGTTTCTTGTATTTGTTCTCTTATCTCTTTGTTGGAGTGATCAATTGTTGCCTGTATTTGCTGTCTAATCTCTTTGTTGGATTGATCAATTGTTGCCTGTAATTGCTCTCTTATATTATTCTGTGCTTCACAGATCATTTTAATTATGTATGTTCTGAACTCCTTCTCTGACATTTCATCTACTGTGCTGTCAATGGATTCTATTGTTGTAGCATCTTGGTTTGTTTGGGATATTTTTTTTTCTTGTTTTCTCATGTTGTTCATGTGTCTTTCTCTCTAGCAGTGCCCATTCTGAGATACTACAGTTTCTACACTATAATCTTGTAGTTTCCCTGAAGATTACCAATACCTCACTTCTGGTGTAACTGGGTCTGCAAGGACCTTGGGTCTTTCTGGTCCTGGCTGTTGTATGTGTAGGAAATTATGCTGGGACAGCTGTCCGTTGGTTGATGGCCCCACAGTGTGCAATTGGTCTCCTCCTTCACGCGTCATGCTGGGTTGGTCTGCTCCACCTCCTCTGTGAATTGGGCCAGGTTAGGTCTGCTCCATCTCTTCTGCATGTGGGGCTGGGCACATGGTGTATTTGTTGATAGAAAAAAAGTAGCTTATACAGTTATACAGTTATACAGTTATCCTTCTAAGAAAAAGAAGACACTAGGAACATCCACACAGAGGAAGGGCCATGTGGGGACATAGCAAGGAGCTAGATATCTGCAAGCCAAAGAAAGAGTCCTCTTCAGATACCAAGCATGCTAGCACCTTAATCTTGGACATCCAGGCTCCAGAAACAGGAGGAAATAAATTCCTGTTTTTTAACCTGTCCAGCCTAAGGTATTTTGTTATGATAGCTCTTCCACACCAATACAACACTTTTTATATTCTATAAATTTTATACTTATTATAATATAGAGTAGTATATTATAATACACATATGTATAATATAGTATAAGTATACTAAATATTAGTATGTGTTATATATAATATTCTGTAGTCATTCAGTATGATCTATATTATAAATATAGTACATAATAATAAATATAAGTATAATACAGTATAATAAATATGTGATAAATAAAAATATAATAAATATAAGCATGAACACATACTATTTGGTATATATTATCAATAAGTAAATGTAAGCAATCTGAACAGCTTCCCTCTGGCTGCTATTTGCAGTTCTAGATCAAAAGCAGTGGAGTGTCTGTAGTACCTTCACCATAGGTCTTACAGGCCCCTGTACCTCTGCAGCCTTGCTCATGACCTTGACAAAGATGGTCTTCTGAAATTTAAGAGCTAAGCTGAAGAAATGGATGGTATTATATTTTGATCAGGCCTCACTAAGAAAATGCAAGGGTAATGTGTTAGACTACAAAGGCATAATCACCTGCTGGACATGGTACTGAACCATGGAAGAGAGAGAGTGCAAAGGGGATAGGTTTTTAATTAAGTATTGGTGCTCACCAGAAAGTATCCACCATAGAAAAGCCATCAAGCAACCGAGGAGACAAAGTGGTAGATTGCAACTTTACCTGAAAAGTATAACTTCAACAAAAGCTGTCAAGTCTGCATCAGAGTTAGAATTCTACCTTTTCCCAGTCCTACTTGCTTTTCCTCCTTTCCATGGGTATTAATGCCAAAGGACTCCCTAATTAACATCAAGCACTCTAAATTCAATCACAGATTTTGTATCCATAGACATCAACTCTTTTAATTTTATATTTTATCATTTCCATGCCTGTTTCTATAGAATTATTATACATGCACAGATAATGTGTTAATATATGGTTTATTTTTACATGGCTTCTAATATTGTTTCATGTTTGGATAATTTCACAGCTTTTTGTGTCAATAGTTTGGTAACATATAAAGATATCTGAACTCCACCTATTTTAATAGCTACATACTATTCTATATTAATAATTCATGTATTTCTACTTTGGTGTCTCACTATGGCAGAACATCTCAACACTTGCTCACCTCACAGTGGACAGAAAAAGGCCAGAAAGAAGCAAATTCAACTTTACTTCTATTCCCTGTCATTCCCTACATCCTCCTTTTTCCCAGCTCTGGTTTCAGAGCTTTACCTAAACGGCAGATGTTAGTCAGGGAAAAAATGTTTTACTGGTAAGAGATCACAAATAAGGAGATTTTTTAAAAATGACATTCCCCTTACCATGACCACAAAATAAATTCATAGCCACTGAAAAAATTTGTAGTGGTAGGGTCTATAATTCATTCTACTGATTTCTCTCCTTTCTGTTGCCTCCAGGAAAGTAGGCATATTGGAATCCTGAAATAGTTGCCTGCCAAAGTATTTATAAAGAAACAGATATGAGCAGTGAAGTCGTAGACTCTAGTGGACATAGAATGCCTCTTCCCTAGCTCTCCGCTAATTAGTATTTTTCTTTTACAAAGTTCAATGATAGCCAACTGAATCTTATCTGGTTCTCCAGCATATCTTATACCCTCATTCCTCTGGGTCTTCATTTAACCCTGTCAGGCTTATTTGAAAATATTTTCTCTTTAATTATTTGATTGTATTTTGTAGCTGAGGAAAATTTAGTGTGGTAGTTAATAACAGCACAAAATTGAATCATAGAATATTAATAGTCTTCCTTTTTTTCCTTCTCCCCCTTTCATACTTCTTTCCTTTTTTTTTTTAAGCTGTAGTATGTCTTCATGTCCAAAAGTAATAATACATTTTTCCTTTTGCTCTTCCATAAGGCTTGCTCCCAGGAGTAAGAGTGGTCATTCTCAGAATTTTCTAAGCACACATATATATGAACTCACAAACACTTATCACATACACACACACATACTTTATTAATTTACTAACATCCTATAATAGGCTGCACTGATACTTGTTTATTTTTAACAGTAGATCAAAACTACTTTTTAGAGTATGTAAAGGTCTATCTGATTTAAGGGTAGAATAATGTTGAACAGTACATGCATAATTTCTTTTACAATGTCTATTCAAATGGGTACCTAATGTATTATTGCAAATAATGCTGCCTCAAATTAATATTTCTGTACTATTGAATCTTAAAGTGACAACAAAGGTGAGAAGCAGTCAGCTTTGGCTGGGAAGGATATTTTATTACCAAAGTTGCTTAGAATTTCTGTTACATAGTGATAAATAAAAAAGATCAACTTTTGGTTTTATTTATTTATTTACTTAATTTTCTATAGTCTCCCTGATTGCCTGTAGCCTGGGTAGGTCTTCCACTGAACCATCCTTGGTAGGTTACTGAGTTCTTAAAATAAGAATTGCTTGGCTAAAAAAGGTGCCCACATTTGAAACTGGTAATACCTATCCTTTACTCCTCCTACCCTCAAAATGTTATACAAGTTTACAATCCCAACAATATTATGAGAAAGTGGCAGATCCCTATACCTTCAAAAATACTGGGTATTGTTAGTATTCATTTTTACCAATTCAGTAGACAAAAATATAACCTAATTTGCTATTTTTGTATTTGTTTATTTGATCATTAGAGAGTTGAGGTTCTCCTCATAGAGGCCTTCTGTTTCTTTTCTTCAAATAGCCCATTATGTGGTCAAATATATTTTAGTGGTTCCTTGATAATCTCTGGCTATATAACAAGCTCAAAAAAACTCTGCCAAAAGAAAACTAACAAAAATACATTTCGATATGTTTTTCTAGTTGTTTTGTAATGTTAAGGATATTGACATCTGCTCCTTTTAAAATATGTAACATTAGGGATACTTATTTTAGATTGTTAGTCCATTTTTCTGTGATCATTTGGTTTTTTGTTTGTTTGTTTTTTTTAATATTTTTTAGTTGTAGATGGACACAATGTCTTTATTTTATTGCTTTGTATGTGGTGCTGAGGATCGAACCCAGGGCCTTACGCATGCAAGGCAAGCGCTCTACCACTGAGCTACGATCCCAGCCCCTCTGTGATCATTTGTTGAGCAGACCCTAAGATTCATGGTTTCCCAAATGATTCATAGACAGTGCAAATCTTAGAACCTGGATGGAAAAATCTTACCTTTTATTTTCACTAACATCTGATATTTATGATTTCTTTCAATAATAAATATACAAAGCAAATTACATTAACAACAGCAATATTCCTGACTTGGTTACTAATAGAAATTAGAGGTATTTTCAAATCTAATTATAATTTGCATGTATTTTAAAATATTGCTTTCACTTATCATTGCTTTGAAATTATTGCAATTATTAAACTTACTACTCAAATTTTGGCCAAAATAATCCTAATGGAAAATAATGCTCTGTGTTCTTTGCCCAGATAGAGCCCCTATAATGTTGGGTAATACTTCAGATTTTAAGAGCTTTCAGGCAAAAGGAAGTGCCTTCCATCATTGCTTAACATATTCACTTTTAGTACTTCAACAAAACTCTTCCTACTGTCTTGAATTAAGTTTTACCAACTGTCATATAACTCATCACTTCAAACCATTTTTAAAAAAAAGTGTCTGAATCATCACATTTAAGAATTTATTTTTTCAAATGAGGCAAGGTAAAAATAAAGCACACTTTCATGTCTGGATACTGGACTGATAACATAGGTGATCAGAGCAGACTGTAAAGTTGGTTGAGTAGTGAAGGAGATTTTCAGAACCAGAAGCTACACTTGCCCAAGAAGAGCTGGGTAGACTTTTTTACACTAGGCCTTATACTCATTGCAATATTTAAGGATAAGAAAGAACAAAGAAATTACAATAAAAACCCCAAGCAGCCTGCCTGTGAACCACAAATATCTCCTGAAAGAATGAGAATTTACTTTATACTTTGGAGAATCAGACTTCATGTTTCTAACTCTCCTGAAGATTTACTTTCTCATTCTTCTTGCCAATTTTCCTTTCATCTTAAATGACCGATGGCTACTGTACAGGCTTGACCATCAGCTCGTTGAAGAAGCACCCCGTTTGCAAGGTAATTTTGTACTATTTTTTTACTTTGGTCTGAGTCTTATCTTTATAATACCCACAAAGCTAAATCTTCAGTATATATCAAATGGATTGAGAATATTTTTCTAAGCTTTAGAAATGCATGCTTACCAGATAGGGAAGGCTGAGCCATTTGAGCAAAGACTGAATCTATAAAGAATACCCAATCAGTAGTGGGACTCAAAGAGCAGGAAGCAAATATGGGCAGCTGAGTTTGTTGGGTTTTGTACTTAAGTCTGAAAACTTTCCTTTTTTTTCTCCTTGTGGTTATTAGGACAGCATTTGGGGACTGGGGACTAAGTTCATTGTGCCTACTGGCATATGCTGTTCTTTGAGAACATCTTGAAGACTTCATTGCATGTATCTGTTTGGTCACACTATTGGTTTTTCAATTTGACATTTCTAGCCTTCAGCAGTCTGAAAAGTTTACCTTCCAGATGCAATTTCTCTGAGCACCAATTTCCATGTGGTCAATCACTATCTGCTTGTCCAACTGGGGGCCAAATCCAAACCCCTAGCTCACCCCACTGGCTACCTCTGCAACAATGGTTTATCATGCTTTCTTCCATAGACTGACAGTTCCAGTTTTCTGTAAACTCACCTAGCCATACTAGTTATTTATGAAGTCTTGGCCCACCATGCAACTTTATTTTCTTGGTGCCAAGTTCTTTCAACTCCACTAAATGTCTTATAGAATATTTCTTTTGATACTGAAACATAAACTTATCCAGTGTTTTTGGATTTTTAAAATATGCATTTATTGGTTTCCTTATTGACAGAAAATAATTGTACATCTTTATAGAGTACAGTATGATGCCTTAGTACATTCTCTATTGTGTGTTAGTAATAAACTCAAAATACTTGTAAAAAAAAAGTTTATTTTTTCAGGGAATTGAAGCAGATATGAGCTCTACCACAGAGATATTTGCTGGCCTTTAAGAAAGTAAGTCTTGATATGCTTGTTGAGGCAAAAGATGCATATTTTCCAAAACAACTGCAGTAATAAAAAAAATCCTCTTTGAACACAGTCTTAGTCTATTCAGCTGCTATAACATAACAGTCTGGGAACTTAATAAACAACATAAATTTATTGTTCATAGTTCTAGGAGCTGGGAAGTCCAAGATCCAGGAACCAGCAGATTCAGTGACTGGTGAGCAATCACTCTTCTACAAATAAGATGCCTTTCTGTTGTGTACTCACACAGCCAGAGACCAAACAGGCTCCCTGAAGTCTCCCTTGTAAAAGCTAATGTCATTCCTGTGTGTAGAGCCCTATAAACCTAATCTCTTCCCAAAGCCTCCCACCTCTCATTAACATTGCTTTAAGGGTTAGGTTTCAACAAATGAGTTTTGGGAGAGTGCCAACACCCAAAATAACCAGACCTCAGCAAACACTACAAAATAAATCATTTTGTGGAAGTTTGATTTTTGCATATATATTTTTTAAATCATATGAATTAACTAAATCATTCAAATAAATGTAATTATTATAATTAATTAATATGTAATTAATATAATTGCTATTGAAAAATTATAAGTTTCCTTACATAGGCTACTGATACGAAAAAAGAGATCAGAGACTGATTTTAGCAAATTTTAAAAAAATTTTTTTTAGTTGTTGATGGATCTTTATTTATTTTATTTATTTATATGTGGTGCTGAGAATCGAACCCAGTACCTCATTCATGCTAGACAAGTGCTCTACCACTGAGCTCCAGCTCCAGCTCCTGAGTCTAGCAAATTTTAATATGCTAGAAGGTGTACTTTACCAAGATACAAAATTATTTCTAAAATTTTCTCAAAAGAGGAACCTGAAAATACCTGGAAACATTTTAGAAATCCTCCAAAGTTAGTCTTTGATGACATTCAGGCTTGACTTCTCTATTTTTTCTTTCATGAATCATACTTTTTTTTATTTGTAGGAAGTTTAATAAAGAATTATTAGGTTGGGATTATGAGTTTTATTGTAAAACTGATTAATACTTCTTTTTTCTTTTTTTTCTAGTTAGTTATACATGACAGTAGAATGCATTTTTTCTTTTTTTTCATATTTAATTTATTTATTTGTTCTATTTAGGCTTACATGATAACAGAGTGCAATTTGATTCATTATACATAGATAGAGGATAACATATCAATTCTCTAGTTGTAAGTTGTATAGAATCACAACATATATGAAGTCATACATAAAGTTAGGGCTATGATGACCATCATATTCCACCACCTTTAGTGTCCCCATGCCCCCTCCCCCCTTACACCCCTGTGAACAGTTCCACCATTGTTCCTATGACCTTCCCCACATTATGGATCAGCATCCACTTATCAATGAGTACATTTGGCATTTGGTTTTCTGAGATTGGTTTACTTCACCTAGCATGATATTCTCCAACTCCATCCACTTACCTGCAAATGCCATAATTTTATTCTCTTTTATTGCTGAGTAATATTCTATTGTGTATATGTACCACAGTTTCTTTATCCAGTCATCTAGCAAAGGGCATCTAGGTTGGTTCCACAGTTTAGCTATTGTGAATTAAGCTGCTATAAACATTGAAGTGGCTGCAGCACTGTAGTTTGCTGTTTTTAAGTCTTCTGGGAATAGACCGAGGAGTGGGATAGCAGGCTCAAATGGTGGTTCCATTCCAAGTTTTCTAAGGAATCTCCATACTGCTTTCCAGATTGGTTGTACCAATTTGCAGTTCCACCAGCAATGTATGAGCGTGCCTTTTTCCTCACAACCTCGCCAACACTTATTGTTGTTTGTATTCTTGATAATTGCCATTCTGACTGGCGTGAGATGAAATCTTAGGGTAGATTTGATTTGCATTTCTCTGATTGCTAGAGATGTTGACCATTTTTTCATATGTCTGTTGATGGATTGTATGTCTTCTTCTGTGAAGTTTGTGCTCAGCTCTTTGGCCCATTTATTGATTGGGTTGTTAGATTTTTTGGTGTTAAGTTTTTTGAGTTCTTAATATATCCTGGAGATGAGTGCTCTATTGGATGTGTGTGTGGCAAAGATTTGTTCCCAGAATGTTGGCTGTCTGTTCACTTCATTGATTATTTATTTTGCTGAGAAGAAGCTTTTTAGTTTGAATCCATCTCATTTGTTGATTTTTCATTTTACTTCTTGTGCTATAGGAATCTTGTTAAGGAAGTATGGTCCTAATCCGACATGATGAAGATTTGGGCCTATTTTTTCTTCTATTAGGCATTGGGTCTCTGGTCTGATTCCCAGGTCCTTGATCCACTTTGAGTTGAATTTTGTGCATGGTGAGAGATAGGGGTTTAGTTTCAATTTGCTGCATATTGATTTCCAGTGTTCCCAGCACCAATTGTTGAACAGGCTATCTTTTCTCCAGTGTACATGTTTGGCTCCTTTATCTAGTATAAGGTAACTGTGTGTAAGTGGGTTCATCTCTGTGTCTTCTATTCTATACCATTGGTCTACATGTCTATTTTGGTGCCAGTACCATGCTGTTTTTGTTACTATAGCTTTTTAATATAATCTGAGGTCTGGTATTATGATGCCTCCTGCTTCACTCTTCTTGCTAAGGATTGCTTTGGCTATTCTGGGTCTCTTATTCTTCCAAATGAATTTCATGATTGCCTTTTCTATTTCTATAGGGAATGATGTTGGGATTTTAATTGGGGTTGCATTGAATCTCTATAGCACTTTGGGAAGTATGGCCATTTTGACAATATTGATTCTGCCTATCCAGGAGCATGGGAGATTTTTCCATCTTCTAAGGTCTTCTTCAATTTCTTTCTTCAGTGTCTTGTAGTTTGCATTGTAGAGGTCTTTTGCCTCTTTTGTTAAATTGATTCCCAAGTTTTGTTTTTTTTTTTTGAGGCTATTGTGAATGGGATAGTTTTCCTAATTTCTCGTTCAGAAATTTCTCTTTCAGAGGGTTTATCACTGATGTATAGAAATGCAATTGATTTGTGGGTGTTGATTTTATATCCTGCTACTTTGCTGAAATCATTTATTAATTCTAAAAATTTTCTGGTAGAATTCTTTGGATCCTCTAAGTATAGAATCATGTTGTCTGCAAATAATGATAGTTTGAATTATTCTTTTCCGATTCGTATCCCTTTAATTTCTTTCATCTGTCTAATTGCTCTGGCTAGTGTTTCAAGGACTATGTTGAATAGCAGTGGTGAGAGAGGGCATCCCTGTCTAGTTCCCGTTTTCAGAGGAAATGATTCCAATTTTTCTCCATTTAGGATGATGTTGGCCTTGGGTTTAGCATAGATAGCTTTTACAAAGTTGAGAATGCTCCTACTATCCCAAATTTTTCTAGTGTTTTGAGCATAAAAGGGTGTTGTATTTTGTCAAATGCCTTCTCTGCATTGATTGATAAAATCATATGATTCTTATCTTTAAGTCTATTGATGTGATGTATTATGTTAATTGATTTCCATATGTTGAACCAACCTTGCATCCCTGGGATGAACCCCACTTGATCATGGTGCACTATTTTTTTGATATGTTTTTGTATGCAATTTGCCAGAATTTTCTTGAGAATTTTTGCATCTATGTTCATCAGGGATATTGGTCTGAAGTTTTCTTTCTTTGATGTGTCTCTGTCTGGTTTTGGAATCAGGGTGGTACTTGCCTCATAGAATGAGTTTGGAAGGGTTCCCCCCTTTTCTACTTCATGAAATAGTTTGAGAAGAATTGGTATTACTTCTTCTTTGAAGGTCTTGTAGAACTCAGCTGAGAATCCATCTGGACCTGAGCTTTTCTTGGTTGGAAGTCTCTTGATGGCATCTTCTATTTCCTTGCTTAAAATTGATCTGTTTAAGGTGTGTATGTCCTCTTGGTTCAATTTGAGTAGGTCATATGCCTCTAGAAATTTGTCGGTGTCTTCAGGGTTTTCTATTTTACTGGAGTATAAATTTTCAAAATAGTTTCTAATTATTCTCTGTATTTCAGTAGTGTCTGTCGTGATATTTCCTTTTTCATCACGAATTTTAGGAATTTGAGTTTTCTCCCTCCTCCTTTTCATTAGGGTAGCTAAGGGTTTGTCAATTTTGTTTATTTTTTCAAAGAACCAGCTTTTTGTTTTGTCAATTTTTTGAATTGTTTCTTTTGTTTCTATTTCATTGATTTCAGCCCTGATTTTGATTATTTCCTGTCTTCTAGTTCTTTGGGTGTTAATTTGTTCTTCCTTTTCTAAGGCTTTGAGACGAAGAGTCAATTCATTTATTTGTTGACTTTGACTTCTTCTAATGAATGAGTTTAGTGCTATGAACTTTCCTCTTAGCACTGCCCTCATGGCATCCCAGAGATTTTGATATGTTGTATCATAGTTTTCATTTGCCTCTAAGAATTTTTTTTATCTCTTCCTTGGTGTCTTCTGTTATCCATGCATAATTCAATAGCACATTATTTAGTTTCCAGGTGATGGAGTAGTTTCTGTTTTTTAATCTGTCATTGATTTGTAATTTTATTCCATTGTGGTCAGATAGGGTAGAATTTCTATTTTTTTTGTATTTTCTAAGACTGGCTTTGTGACATAATATATGATCTATTTTGGAAAAGGATCCATGTGCAGCTGAGAAAAAAGTGTATTCACTCGTTGATGGATGGAACACTCTATATATGTCTGTTAATTCTAAATTATTGATAGATTCATTGAGGTCTATGGTTTCTTTATTAAGTTTCTGTTTGGAAGATCTATCCAATGGTGAGAGAGCTGTGTTAAAGTCTCCAAGTATTATTGTGTTGTGGTCTATTTGATTCTTGTATTTGAGAAGAATTTGTTGGACATACGTAGAAGCCCCATTATTTGGAGCACAGATTTTTATGATTGTTATGTCTTGTTGATGTATGATTCCCTTAAGAAGTATTAAATGACCTTCTTTATCTCTTTCACCATCTTTGGTTTGAAGTCCACTTTATTTGATATGAGGATGGAAACTCCTGCTTGTTTGCGGGATCCATGTGAGTAATATCTCTTTTCCCACCCTTTCACTTTCAGTCTATGGATGTCTTTTCCTGTAAGATGAGTCTCTTGAAGACAGCATATTGTTGGGTCTTTTTTTTTGATCCAGTCTGTCAGTCTATGTCTTTTAATTGGTGCATGGTTTTAATTTAGGCCATTTACATTCAGGGTTATTATTGAGATATGATTTGTAATTCTGGTCATTTTGGTTTATTTTTGGTTTTTACCTTGAGTTGTTTTCTCTTTTGAATGGTCGTTCCTCTCTTTGTAAATTTTCATTGTTGGTTGTTATTTCCTCCTTGTGGCATATTTTGCCAAGAATGCTGTGTAGTGCAGGCTTTCTTGCTGTAAATTCTTTTAACTTTTGTTTATTATGGAAGGTTTTTATTTCATCATCAAATATGAAGATCAATTTTGCTGGATATAGGATTCTTGGTTGGCATCCATTGTCTTTCAGGGCTTGGAATATGTTATTCCATGATCTCCTGGCTTTTAGAGTCTGGGTTGAAAAATCTGCTGAGATACGAATTGGTCTCCCCTTGTATGTAATCTGGTTCCTCTCTCTTGCGGCCTTTAAAATTCTATCTTTATTCTGTATGTTGGGCATTTTCATTATAATGTGCCTTGGTGTAGATCTGTTGACATTTTGTACGTTTGGTGTCCTGTAAGCCTCTTGTATTTGATTTTACATTTCATTTTTCATATTTGGGAAATTTTCTGATATTATTTCATTGAAGAGATTGTGCATTCCTTTGGTTTGAAATTCTGCGCCTTCTTCTCTCCCAATAAATCTTAGATTTGGTTTTTTGATGCTGTCCCATATTTCTTGTATGTTCTGTTCATGATTTTTTACCATCTTCACTGTATGATCAAGTTTATTTTCAAGATTGTATATCTTGTCTTCATTATCCGAGGTTCTGTCTTCCAGGTGATCTAGTCTACTGGTGATGCTTTCTATTGAGTTTTTTATTGGCTTGTTGTTTCCTTCATTTCAAGTATTTCTGATTGGTTTTTTTTCACGATCTCTAGCTCTTTCTTAAAGTAATCTTTTGCTACTTGTAATTGCTCTCTTATCTCTTTGTTAGAATGATCGATGGTTGCCTTTATTTGCTCACCTATTTCTTGTTGGATTGATCAATTTTTGCCTGTAATTGTTCACTTATGTCATTCTTTAGTTTGCTAATCATTCTAATTATGTATATTCTGAACTCTTTCTCTGACATTTCAACAAATGTGCTGTCAGTGGATTCTGTTACAGTGGTATCCAGGTTTATTTGGGGTACCTTCTTCCCTTGTTTTTTCATGTTGATTGTGTGTCTTCCTTTCTTGAAATATCAATCTGAGATATTGCGGCTTCTATCCTATAATCTTGTATTGCCACTCCAGATTACCTGTGTCTCACCTTGGAGCTACTTCTCTTCCCCCAGTGTCTCCAGATGGGCACTACTGCCACTAAAGTTGGTGGCGGAGGTAGTGGATGTCCTCTAGAGGGCAGTGGGTGTGGCCTTGGCTGGGCTCCTGAGGCAGCCCCTGAGGGCTGTTTTGCCCCTCTGTTGCACTCCTGTGAACAGGAACTCTGGAGCGGAACTGGAGGCGGGCCCAGGTCTCACTTAGGCAGGGTCACAAGCAGAAGAGTCTGTGTGTGACCCTTACAATGAGTGTGAGCTCCCCTGGGGCTGGAGGCTAGCAGGCTCTGGTTTGCCTTCAACTGGGCACCCCTGGCATTCCCTAAGGGTGGTTTGGGGCCTTCTGTCTCGCCTGACCACAGGAACTCTGGAGCGGAACTGAGGCTGGCCCCGAGCGCAGTTGGGTGGGGCCTCTTCACGCTGGGATCACTGCAAGCCACTCTTACCTGGAGTATGCCTTCCTCTGTGGCTAGCGGCTAGTAGCCCCTGGTCTCCCATTGGCTGGACACCTGTGGAGTTTCCTGAGGGCGGATCAAGGCCCTCTGTGGCTCTTGCCGGTCCACAGGAACTCTGGAGCAGAACTGGGGCGGGTCCAGGCCGCACTTGGGCAGGGCTGCCTTGTGCTAGGGTCTCTGTGGGGACTCTTACCCTGAGTTTGGGCTCCCCAGTGGCTAGCGGCTAGCAGTCCCTGGTCTCCCATTGGCTGGACACTCGTGGAGTTTCCTGAGGGCAGATCTGGGCCCTCTGCAGTTCCTGCCAGTCCACAGGAACTCTGGGGCAGAACTGATAGAATGCATTTTGAAACATCATATATAAATGGAGTATAACTTCTCATTTGTCTGGTGGTACATAATGTAGAGTTATCAGGTCATATAATCATATATGCACAGGGGGTAATGTCCAATTCATTCTACTATCCTTCCTTCCTGTCCCCATTCTCCCTTCTCTCCCTTTACTCCTCACTGTATAATCCAGAGTACTTCTATCCCTTCTTAGCCCTCCACTTATTGTGAATTAGCACCCATATATCAGAGAAAACATTCAGCCTTTGGTTCTTTGGGATTGGCTTATTTCACTTAGCATGATATTCTCCAGTTACATCCATTTACTGGCAAATGCCATAATTTCATTCTTCTTTAAGGCTGAGTAATATTCCATTGTAAAAATAATAATAATAATAATAATAATAATAATAATAATAATATTCCATTGTGTATATATACCAATTTTCTTTATCCATTCATCTGTTGAAGGGCACCTAGGTTGGTTCCATAGTTTAGCTATTGTGAATTGAGCTGCTATAAACATTTATGTGGCTGCATCACTGTAGTATGCTGATTTTAAGTCCTTTGGGTAGAAACCTAGGAGTATGATAAGTGGGTCAAGTTATCTGAGGTATCTCCAAACTGCTTCCCATAGTGGTTGTACCAATTTGCAGCCCCACCAGAAATGTATGAGTGTACTTTTTACCCCACATCCTCACCAATACTTATTGTTGCTTGTATTCTTGATAATTGCCTTTCTGACTGGAGTGAGATGAAATCTCAGTATAGTTTTGAAATCTCAGTTTAGTTTCTCTAATTGCTAGAGATGTTGAACATTTTTTCATATATTTGTAGATTGATTGTATTTCTTCTTCTGTGAAGTGTCTGTTCAGTTCCTTAGTCCATTTATTGATTGGGTCTTTTTTTTGGTGTTAAATTTTTTGAGTTCTTTATATATCCTGGAGATTAATGCTCTCTCTGAGGTGCAGGTGGTAAAGATTTTCTCCCATTCTGTAGACTCTCTCTTCATGTTATTGATTGTTTCCTTTGCTGTGAAGAAGCTTTTTAGTTTGATTCTATCCCATTTATTGATTCTTGATGTTACTTCTTGTGCTTTAGGCGTCTTATTAAGGAAGTCAGTTCCTAAGCTAGCATGGTAAAGATTTGGGCCTACTTTTTCTTTTATTAGGCACAGGGTCTCTGTTCTAGTGTCTTAAGTCCTTGATCAATTTTGAGTTGAGTTTTGTGCAGGGTGAGAGTTGTTTAATTTCATTTTTCTATATATGGATTTCCTGTTACTTTTGATGAGTTCTCTAAAAATTCATCACCAGATAGAAGCTCACTTATGCTTTTTTTCTATAAGTTTATAGAGCTACATTTCCCCAGATGTTTTATAATTTTGAATTTTACCTTTAGTTCTACAAACCATTTTGAAGTTTTTGAAAACTTGAAAGCTTTTGGTGAAAGGTCAATGTCTGTATTCCTTTTTTTCATATATGGACATGAGTTGTTCTAACATCCTTTAATGAAAAAACTACCCTTGCTCCATTGATTTGCATTTGTTCCTTTGCCACTATGTCAAAAACCAGTTGACCCTATTTTTGTGGATCTATTGTGGGTTCTCTAATCTGTTTCATTGAACTGTGTCTGCTTTTTAAATAATAGCACAACATTTTGATCTCTGAATTTCATACTGAGTCTTGAAATCAGACCGAACTTGTCCTCCAACTTCGTTCTTTCTGTTCAATACTCTGTTGACTGTTAAAAGTCTCCTACCTTTTCACAAAAACTTAAGAATCAATTTATCATTATCTAGAAAGTAACTTGCTAGGATTAGACTTGGGTTGTGTTGAATCTACAGATCAAATTGGGAAGAAGTGATACCTTAGCAATATTGAATCTTTCCATCCATGAACATGGAATATTTCACTGTTCATTTAACTCTTCTTTGGACTCGTTCATCAGAATTTTTTTGTATCCAGATATGTATATATTTTCTGCCTGCACATATTTTGTTAGATTTATAATACTTAAGTATTATATTTTGGGGGTGTTATTTTAAATTGCATTATTTTTAAAATATCAATTGTTCATTGCTGGTATTTGTAAAATCAAAGCCACAAGATTAATCATATGTTAATCTTGTATCCTGCAGCCTTGCTATATTTGCATTTGTTTCAGGTACTTTGTGTTGATTTTGGGATTTTCTATATCTAGAAAATTGAGTTACCTGCAAACAGAGTTTTCTTTCTTTCTTCCCATTCTGCATACTATCTGGTTCGTTTTCTTGTTTTATTGCACTAACTAGAAATTATAGAATGATATTAAATAGGATTGCTGAGAGGGAACATCTTAGCTTTGTCATGAATCTTTGGGATAAAGCATCCAGTTTCTCACTGTTAAGAAGGTATCAGGTATATGTTTCTGTAGATTTCCTACATCAAATTTAGAAAGTTCTCCTCAATTCCTACTTGCTAAGAGTTTTTATCATGAAAAGGTAATGAATTTTTTCCAATGATTTTATGCATCAACTGGTATGATCATATGTTTTCTTTAGCTTGCTGATGGATGATTACATTGGTCAAATTTTTGAAGACTGAGTCAGTATGCATAACTGGAATATATCCCTCTTGGTTATGTTGTATAATTCTTTTCATATTATTTTTTAATTTGCTGGTATATTTGTGAGGATTTTGCATCTATGTCTTCACAGATTTTAATCTGTAGTTTCTCTTTTTATGTTTTTATTTGGTTTTTGGATTAGGGTAATGCTGGCTTCATAGAATGAGTTACATTGTACTCCTTCTAGTTCTATTTTCTGGAAGAGTTTGTACAGAATTGGCACCATTTCTCCCTTTATTGTTAAGCAAGGTGACTCTGGACTTACTGCTTTCTCTTTTGGAAGCTTATTAATTGTTGATCAATTTCCCTAATAGACATAGACTCATTTGGATTATTGATTTCTATTCATGTGAGTTTTGGTGGTGTATATTCTTCAGGGGTTGGCCCAATCCTGATGATTATCAATAGGTGATAACTTTTTATTTCTAATGTTGGCAATTTGTGTCTTTTCTCAGTTAGCCTGGCCAGAGATTTATCAAATGTACTTTTTAAAAAATCTTTTTTTGTTGTTGCTGATTTTCTATATTGTTTTCTTATTTTCAATGTCTTTAATTTCTGCTCTCAAGTTTAGTTTTTAATGTTTTTAAAAATTAAATCAATTTTTGTAACTGATACATAATAAACATTTTTAATATTTTGGGGGTACCATTGATATTTTGATATATAATGTAATGTTTAAATTAGGTTAAACATGTGTATCTCCTCAAATACTTGTCATTTATTTGTGGCAAAAATATTCAAAATCCTTTCTTCTAGCTTATTGAAATACATAGTACATTGTCATTATCATTATCTTATAGTTACCCAATTATGCAATAGCACACCAGAACTTCTTACTTCTACCTTACTATAACTTAGTACCCGCTGACCAACTCCCACCATCTTTTCCTCCCCTTTACCCTCCCTAGCCTCTGGTAACCATCATTTTCAATTTCAATGAGAGCAACTTTTTCAGATTCCACATATAAGTAATATCATGCTGTACTTATCTTACTTTGTCTGGCTTATTTCACTTAACATAATGATCACCAGTTTTAGTGATATTGTGGCAAATGACAGGATCATTCTTTTTTCTGTTGAGTAGGATTCCATTGTGTATTTTCTTTATCCACTCCTCAGTTGATGGTTAGGTTGTTCCCCTTTCTTGGTTGTTGTAAATCGTGCCACAATGAATGTGGGAGTGCACATGTCTCTTTGACATATTCATTTCATTTTTTTGGATATATACCAAGTAGTAGGATATCTGGATCATATGGTCATTTGATTTTTTAATTTTTCGAGGAACCTCCATAATGGAGGTCATTCAATCATATGGTCATTCAATTCATTTTAATTTTTTGAGGAACCTCCATAATGGCTCTACTAATTTACATACCCACCAACAGTGTGCAAGGGTTCCCCTTCCTTGCAAACACTTGTTATCTTTACTCCTTTTGATAATACCATTCTTATGGAAGTTAAGTAATATCGCATTACAATTTTGATTTGTGTTTTCAAGGTTATTTGTTGTGGCGGGGGCGGTATTTGTTGGTTGTTTTGTTCTTTTGGGTTTTTCTATAAAGATTTTTAGTTATTTGTATATTCTAGATATCAATTGTCAGATGTATATTTTGCAAATATGTTCTACAATTGGTTGTCTCTTCACTAGTTTGTTTCCTTTGCTATGTCTCATTTTTATAACTTTTTTCTTATTGTTTTGGGCATACATTGATAATTCCAGTTTTCTTGGACTTGTATTATTAAATTTTGGGGTTTTTAAAATATTTTTTTTAGTTGTAGATGGACACAATGTCTTTATTTTTTTATTGCTTTGTATGTGGTGCTGAGGATTGAACCCAGGGCCCCAAGCATGCAAGGCAAGCTCTCTACCGCTGAGCTACAATCCCAGCCCTTGGGTTTTATACTATAAGCTATTAGTCCTATAAATTTCTTTCTGAGTACTACTTTTGCTGCATCCCACAAATGTTAAAAAGTTATATTTTTATTTGTTTAAAAATATTTTATAACCTTTTATGAAACATTTTTGTTAATACATTTTATGTATGTATGTTATTTAACTTCCAAATCTTGGGGATTTTCTAGACATCTTTATTCTATTAATTTAATTTAATTGTATTGTAATCTAAGAATATGCCTTGTGTGATTACTATTCTTTAAAAAAATTAACATGTGTTTTATGACCCAGATTGTGATCTACTTCGGTTAATATTCTATATGAGCTCTAAAAGAATATGTATTTACCTGTTTTATAAATACGTGTTCTACAAATGTCAGTCATATCAGGTTGATTTATGGTGCTGTTCTGATCAATGATATTCTGACTTTTAGCCTTCTTAATCTATATAATACTAACACTCTGTTAGTAGATGAAGTTTCCACATACAATAGTGAATTTATCTTTTTCTCCTTACAGTTCTATCAGTTTTTGCCTCCTGCATTTTGATGATCTGTTGTGCTGCACACACATTGATTGTTAGGTCTTCTTAGGGAATTGACACCTGCATCACGTGTGATGAATATCTCTGTCCCTAATAATTTTCTTTTCTAAAGTTAGTCTTTTTTTAAAGAAATTAATATAGCTACTGTATCTTTCTTTTTATTAGTATTAACATAGTACAACTTTCTCCATTCCTTTACTACTGTGTCTTTATATTGAAAGTGATCTTCCTATAAGCCACACATGGATGAGTTTTGGTCTTTAGTCACTCTTACAATCTGTCTATTAATTACTGTATTTAAACCATCCACACTTACAGTGGCTATTAATATAGTTTGGTTAATATCTACCTTGTTTATAACTTTTCTACTTAATGCATTTGGGTTATTTTTTCCCCTTTGTTTTTTTTCTTCCCTCTTTTTCTGGTTCTAATTGAACATTTCATGATTCTGCTTTATCTCATCTTTTAGTAAGATAAATATACTTTTGTAAAAATAATTTAGTAGAAACTCCCTGGAGATTACAATACTAATTTTTAACTAATGAAATTTTCACCTACAAATAATAAGGGAAAGGGGGAAATAAGCTTCTAGTTTGGGTGAGGCTCAAAAGGTAAGAAATTCCTAAAAGTTTAGAGAGATGTTTAAAATTGCTGAGCAGCAGCTAGGGGTGTAGCTTAGGGGTAAAGCACTTGCCCAGCTATGTGTAAGGCCCTGGGCTGCATTCCCAGTAAAAAAAAAAAATTCTGAGAAGCCAAAAAGAATCACAAATTTCTATTACATATTTGTCATTTAAAAAGATTTGTCATGTTTGTTTATCCAGAAAAACTATTCCTTTTCATGTTTTGTAATTCAGGAACATAGTTCAGTAACAAACTTCTATGGAACTTAATCCAAAGAAATTCTTCACATTCCAAAATCACTTTGTACTTTGAAAGATACCAGCCTTTTCCATCTCTTCAAAATCTTTCCTAGAATCATTATTTCTGTAGAAATCTGCATATGCTTTCTTTCCTGGTTCTGCCACAGCAAACTTACAGAAGGCTGTGCCCCTGGGAACACAACGAATGCTCTAACAGTATGAAATCACAGACACTTGACCAGAAGACCCCGACTTTTGAAGTTTCATCAAAGCACCACAAGTTATGGTAGTTACTTTCCTCAACATCCTATATTTTCCCTATTTTTTCCATCTCTTTGCTTAGTACCTAAAACAGTGAATTTCTTCTTTTCTAGTCATTAGGTCATTCTACAAACATGTCATTGTTCTTCAGTCCCATTTTTTGGTTCTTTTTAAAAAATACCATGATGCCATGCTTTTGATTTCCAAGAATACTCTCTTATCTGATAGCTTCATTTTTTGCATGCAATAGCATCTCAAATCTATTTGAAAGAATGTTAAACTTTTTAAAGATCATATTTATAATTCTCTGTATTTGCATATCCATTTTAAGTATCTCTTTTTCTTGCTATTTGTTTTTCTCAAAATGCCAGGAAATTAATTTTTTGTATTCATACTTATAAATGAAGAGTGTGATTCACAAATGCAGGTATCCTGGATCTCTTTGGCCACTTTCAAGCTTTCTAATCTAGGATTAACTACCCCTTAAAGGGAAGAAGTAACTTATGGGCTCCATCAATGAAGTGGGGAAAAGTGTATAGAAATGCTTCTCACCAGGAGATAAAGGAAGCATTCTGAAGGGCCCATAGGTGCGAAGCAGATAAACAATACACTGGCTTTCCTCCAACAGTGAAATAAGGAAAGCATCACTGTTGGTCCAATTCATCTCAGCACACAGCTGCGTGGCCTTAATGTTTTCTTCATTTCCATTCTGAGGGTCAGATTTTACCTTTTTACCTTACTTTTCTCAGGAGCTCATGGAGAATCTTTTTCCATGAGTCAGAAATTCCACTTTAATTCTTCTAGCGAGATTTAGCTGGTGTGCTGCAGAACATTCAAGTTGGGACTGTCCTAACTGTTGCACAATTCTTCAATGGACTGACTCGCTGCTTGGCTAATAACCAACTCCCATTACCAAGCTGCTGACCCAATGCTTTGCATTCTTCTGAGGTTTCTAGCACTCATCCTGCTATCCACTGTATATTTCCAAGAAATTCCTCAAATTCTAAGTATGACAATTACACTCTTGTTTTATGTCCAAGCCTGCTCCAGATTTGTTCTTTTTCTTCTATCATTCCTGTTTTCTAAAGTGATTTTATGGATGAAGAGAAATCACATTCATCACCTTGGTGTGGTGAGCACGTTTGTTTTTCTATCACACAATGGGTGAATAAATCATTGGGTAAAATTAGAACTATCAGGTTAGCTTAGACTAAATAAAATGAACAAAAATGCATCTGTCTGATTGAAGTGCAGCTTTTTCATTGGTGTATTTGGAATTTGTGTTTATGCTGACAGAGTCTTAGGCATGAGCATCTTTACCAGGATACTTTAAAAACATAAGTTACAATTTGATATTTGGACCATTCATTTCCATACTTCAGGTGAAATGTTATTTTCTTAACCCTTTTACAAACAACATAAACATTTCCATTAGCCTAGAAGTATATTTTTGCATTTAAAGATAAAGTATTTTGTTTATTTTTGAAGTATAATATTAAGTAATATTGATATTTGTGTATTTTATAAATATTCTACAATAAATGTGTATGTAATTAAAAGGGGAACATTTAAAAATAAATAAATTTGCTTTCCTTTAAGTTTTCTGAGTAAATATTATGCCTGTGGTTACACAGAGAAGTAATCACATTTTCAAGTAGTAAATTTAAGATACAGAAAATTTAAAAGCATAAATAGCCTTATATATTGTCATAGTTTGGATTTGGAAAGTTCCCCAAAGGCTCGTGTTTTAAAGGTTTGGTCCCCAATGCAACAATGTTTAGAGACAGGGATTTTCAGAAGCAATTGGATCATGAGAGCTCTAATTTCATAAATGGATTAATCCATTGACGGATTCATAACATAATGGACTATTAGGATTTGGTGGAAACTGTAGAAGATGAGACCTAGTTGAAGGGAGTGGGTCCTTGGTGACATGCACTTTGGGACTATATATTGTTCCTGGCCCCTTCCTCTCTCTGCTTCTTCTTGGCCATCATGACGTGAGTAGGTTTGCTTTCCATGCCCTGCCTGCCATGATATTCTGCCTCACCACCACCCACAGCAATGAGACCAAGCAACTATGGGTGAAAAATCTCTGAAACTGTAAGAGGAAATAAATCTTTCCTCCTCTAAGTTGTTTTCTCAGGTATTTTGTCACAGCAATGGAAAGCTGATTAACACACATATACTGATTATATACAGATTTTTTAGTAGAACAGGCAAGTTTAAAATTTCATTTCTCTGCTTTTTCCTGCCAGCTTCATAACAACATATTTTTGAGATGACTCATAAGAATCTGTGTGAAATAGAACATTACCACTAGAAGTTTTTCCCTCCTTAGATTGCTTAGTACTACTTGGCAATAGTGTACAAAAGCAGAACTAAGTTATAAAAACTATTAGAAACTCATCCTGTCGGCACACTTAAAAGAACTATAGTTTTGTTATGGCTGTGAAATAAAAGAATCAATGTTAACTATTCATTTAACAGTAACATTTATTATGCAGAAGAAATAGTACATCACCAACATTATAACCTGAAATCTTTTTTAAGTCTTCAAAGGCCTAACGTGACAAATACAGGGCTCTGTGGACTCCAATATAATTGGGTTAATAATCCCCCCTTTAAATATTCCATAACATCAAAACTATATGCATAAAGATTATTTTATGAAAATATTACAATATTAACATTGTCCTTTTTTAATATCTGGGACTTCTATAAAATTGCTTGTGGAGTGAAAATGATATAAGGATGTATTTTCTAAATCTGGAAAAGAATGAAGATTACAAAGAATCAACATTTTTATTTGCTACCAAAAAGTAGACAAAATTTTAAAGTAAGACAAAAGTTGAATATCTTGTTCCTTTAGTGTCACATTCAGGTCACAGTCACCCAAGTATTATTCAAGGGAATTGATTCTCAAACTTCAAGGTACATTAAGAATCATCTGGATGACTTGTTAGATCACAGATTGTTGGGCCCACTCAGAGTTACTGATTCTGAAGATCTGGCATGCAATTTGAGGATGTTCATTTCAAACAAATTCCCAGGTAATACAGATTCTGCTGATTTAGGAACCACAATTTCAGAGCTGCTGATAGGAGAAAATAACTACCTAGACTTAGTGGACATTATGAACTAAAGTTCCCAGGCATTAACTTACATGCTTTTGTTTAGCAACAATTGGAGTAATTTCTGCCAGAGAAACAGATAATTGTCCCATAACACACTACCAGTTTTATATCTGACCTATCATATCAAAACATTGGTGTGTGTATTCACATGCATGCACATATAATGAATTCACAAGTGATCCTTGAGTTGGTTTTTCACATCTTACTGGTTCCCTCACAAAGTGAGTTCGATACCATTTTCTTTACCCATGTTCTTGTTGTATTTGTGTGACAGTCATGATTTTACTTTGTAAAAATTATACTGTAACATATTTGAGTGAATCATTTTGACTGAATTTTGGTGCTCTTCTGGATATTATATCATTTTAATCACAAAACATCCATATAACATCTTTTAAATGAAAAGGTATGTATTTTATGTATCTCGTTAAATTACCTTGAAATTTCTTATGGTATTTTAATAAACTTCTAGACTCAATTTATATGTTTTTATATTTTCTTCGAACATTATCAAGAAGTTATATTTATATAATTGTAACCAGATATCATTTTCTCCTCATTTTCACTGATGAAACTTAGAATCCTTCTTATGACCCATGGAAATAAACAACATGACTATGTTTATCATAAAAATCAGATGGCATTCATATGAGATAATTTAAAAGAACATTTTAACATAGAGAAATAATAACAGAACATGGAAGTCAGGAGTTTATCTGTATTTCCAGGAATTACATAAATGGATGGGGGATTTGTAGTGACAGTTCCATTCTCAACTTATTAATAATTTCCTGCAAGTCTTGGGGAATCACTAAGCTTGTTCATTCTTTTGCATTGTTTGTCAAGTATTGTAATCTTCATAGAGCTATGATATAGTGATTTATTAAAGATGTAGGCAGTGTTAATAAATTAGATGGCCTAGTGAAAAAGTACTATTAAAAATACAAATCTTCGAAATCATAATGATATCATTTCACACACATTAGGGTAACTATTATTAAAAAAATAAAATGTTAGTAAGGATGTAGGGAAATTAGAACCTTTATATATAGTTGGCAGGAATAAAAAACAGCATAGCTGCTGTGGAAAACAGTATGATTATTCCTCAAAAAACTAAACATCATTACCATGTGATCTCGAATTCCCACTTCTGATTGTATATCCAAAAGAACTGAAGCAGGATCTCCAAGAGATATTTATTGTGTTCATGGCAGTATTGTTCACAATAACCAAGAGGTGGCTATCAACGGATAAATAATAAACAAAATGTGGTTTATACATACAATGGAATATTATTTACCCTTGAAAAGAAAGGAGATTTTGTCATATGCTACAACATGGATGAGCCTTGAGGACATTATACAAAGAAAAATAAGCCAATCACAAAAAGACACACTTTGTGGTTCTATGTATGTGAGATATTTAAAGTAGTCAAATTCAGGAGAATCCTGGTTGCGAGGGACTGGGAAGAGGGGAAAATGAGGAGTTTTTGCTTAATAGGTTTTTGCTTAATAGGGTTTTGCAAGATAAAAACATTCTGATATTTACTGCCTAATAATGAGAATACACTTGAAACTTCTGAACTATACACTGAAAAGCATTTAATATAGTAATTTTTGTTATTTTTTTAACACAATGCAAAAGAGGGGGGGAAAGCATCACTCTTTCTGAATAGAATTAATTGTATGGCTTTATAAGAAGGCATCCACTGGAGTGTGATCTCAGGCTCACCATAGGATCCCTTCTCAATGTGTCTCCTTTTTGTAGCCTATTTTGGTCTTAAATGCACCTTCGGGGCATCATTCCTGTGGTTATGAGCATATTCCCTATTGTGAATAAATACCTGACAGAACTCATAATCAAGAATTTACATTTTTAAGAATAGTTGTGACAGATTATTAAAAGTAAGTGTTGCTAGAACACAGAAAGGAAAGGAGCAGGAGGGCCAAGGATCCTTGGTGAAGAAATAGCAGGAGTTTCATAGAGCCTGGTTATTTCCCAAAAACCTACTACTACTTAACTCCACACCAGGCCTGCAAAAATATTTTCTCTTCCTATTTCCTGTTGCCCTGGGGAAAGTTACTGTTACCATAGAAAAGGGATTTTGTGTGTGTAACCTATGCATTCCTTTCTAGGGGCAGACAAAAGAAACATTGTGAGTGAATTACTTTCACAGCCCTTTAGCTCTGTGCCTTAGCATGCTCAGTTTTAAGCAACATTTTTCCCTTTCTTGGAGTTAAACCCTTATTGACTATTTCTTCTTATTTGCACATCTTTTAATTCAGGGGAGAAGCATTATGTTATAATTATTACAAAGGAACCAGAAGTGCCAATCCAACACGATCAAATCAGAGACCTTGTGCTATGGAAATTATTTGTGGTAGAAACTCACTTCTTAACTTTATGACTTTTTACATATATACCAAAAAAAAAAAAGTGATTGCCATGGAAACTGGGGAGTAAGTAAGGTAACTTTAACAGAAGTGCTTACTTGCTACTGCCAAAACTGGAACAATAATCTCACATTTACCAGAGGAATACAGGACTTCAAATTGTGCAATTGGCTACTTTTTGTTACCAGGTGCTCCATAACCCTTCAAGTGTATTCCCAGTGTGGGAACAATATTTTGTGTTATTGGCATAGGAAAATGTTTGTTATTTTGACATTGCAGTACAAGAGTTGGGGGGGGGAGGAATTAAGACAAGATTTATATTAACTTATGTGTCTACATCTTTTCCATCTCTTATGTCTAAGGCTTTAAAAGGGCATCCTTGAGGATTTTGTGGAGTTTTGGTTCCTTTTATTTGTAATTAAACATTGAAGTAATCCATTATACAAAATTTGGAGAGCACAATAAAAGGGAAATAAGAAAAAAAGCCATAAACTCTTTATCCTCATCATCAATTTTGGTTAATAACTGGATCTATGTTCTTTCTTAATTGTTTTTTCCTAAATATATATTTTTAACCATAGCCAAGATTGCTGAAGGTTTTAGTTGCAGTTGTAAAAGGAATTAAACACTCCCTGTTTACTAGTTTGGGAACATGTATAAAGCTACTTTGTTAGTTTTCCTTTACTTTTATTCTTTAGCAATAGAGTTTAGTTGAGTCACCTGCCTGTTGCTCTCACTTTTGCCTTAGAATGTTTATTTTTCCCTGTTTGACACACAGGTCTTTTGTAACTCTGGGATTTATTGGATGAATAAATACCAACCATATGGGAAGAAACTAAGAAATACCTTTGGAGCCACAGTGTCGAAGTCTGCATCTATCTGGGAAACACTCAGGTGAAGATTGTGGTACTTAAGATGTCAAAAGGACATGTCAAAATAACATGATGATGGGAAGCGACTTCAATGACTGAAGCCGGATGATTGCTGTGCCTTCTGTGAGGGAGGGAAGGTTTTCTTTGTTCCTACCTCCATATTGGCTTCATTGGTTAGGATCCTATAAGTTAGAATGACAAAAGACAAACTAACAAGAGAAAAGCAAAGAAAGTTTATTAACCTGAGTAGCATACATATAGGAGCACTCAGGGATAAGTAACTCAAAGGGCTCTTGCAGGATATTAATCAATTGTAGGATGAAAAATTTAGAGAGGTGACAAGACAAACAAAAAGGTCTTTGAGTTCCCAGCAGTAAATTGTGGGAAAGTAAATAAATATGTGGGGGGACTGATGGAAGATAAGAGTGAAGTTGGTGGGTATACTCATTCCTCTGGTGCTGTCTCTAGGCTAATTACTGATTAGTTATCTCCTGTGCTTACTTCCTGGTGAAGAAGAGAAAGGAACACCTTTATAAATTTATGTCAGATAGGAGGACAGCAGAGAGCTTTTCTTGTATCCTTTTTTTCATTGTCTTAGCTCAAAATAATCTGTATGCCAAAGTGGCCTAAGTTGGAGTGGCACATTCTGCACTCTCTCTTCAGTTCCGTTTCTCTTGATAACACCCTGAGATGTGATTAGCTCTTAAAGTGATGGGGTGGAGGCTATGTGCAACTGGGAATTACAGAAGCCCGGGAAATGCCATAATCAGAGAAAAGATTATTGACTTCTATAAGATTCCACCAAAATGTACTCTTCATAAGAAGACTATCAGTGAGAACAGCCTTTTACTCAGGGTACTAATAGACAGTATTTACTGATTCCTTGTGGTATGTCAGGCATATGACATTTACTACCTCATGAAATCCTCTCAACAGTCCTATAAATTAAGTACTGTTATTTTCCTCATTTTAGCAATGAAGAAACCGAGTTACAGAAAAAGTGAACAACTTGCCCAAAGTCAATAGCTTGTTAGAATAAAGTCAGAATTTGAACATCAGCAGTCTGACCTGAGACCTCCTGGTTTTAATCATGTGTCCCATCAGGTAGAATCAGATCAATGATTCTTCTTACAACTCCGATTTTTGTTCTCAGTCCTCTGAAAAACTACTATTACCAAATGTCAAATATAAAGAACATTAATCAATAGAGTCTCTGAGGAAACATAAAGTCAAACATTTAAAAATTAAATTTGTATCGTCTGTCATTTGAACTGGACAAAAGGACTTTGTGTATCTTCAATAGAAAGTGAGGCACTTGTTTAGCCACAGCATTGCCATTACTTGATTCTATAGGTTCTCTGGAATGTTTGTCTTTGAGTTATTTAATAATTCTTGTCAGTTGTAAATGAACAAGAGCTATTCATGGATGATTTTTTTAAAATTTTAATTTGTTTTAATTAGTTATACATGACAGTAGAATGTACTTTGATACATCATATGTAATGGAATATAATTTTTCATTCTTCTGGATGAATTTTGTGTAGAGAAAATTTAATTGATTTCTATCTCCCATAGAATGAGAGTACTTTATTAAATACTTAAAAATTCCAGCATATTGGGCTGGGGTTGTGGCACAGTAGTAGAGTGCTTGCCTAGCATGCATGAGGCACTGGGTTTGATTCTCAGCACCACATATAAATAAATGAAAAAAATAAAGGTCCATCAACAACTAAAAAAAAAAAAATTAAAAAAATACCAGCATATTTACTGCTTATTTATGTGTGAGTGGTGAATGTACATTTCAATCAATTATGATATTTATGACTTCCTCATTAATTAATGAGCTAAATACAAACTTTGACAGGTGTCATTTCAAAACTATTTCTGAAGTACTGTTTCAGTGATTCTTCCTTATCTGATAAAACATTTTAGTGCAATAGTACATTCCTTACTTTAACAATATTGTAATTGCTCTTGCACTCCAAATTCAATTGGCTCTGCAGTGTCTTGATGCCTCCTCACATCTCTCCTTCTTCTCTTCTATGTCTTTAGGTATCACTCAGTGACACTAAATAATTAGTGCATCACCTAAAGTGTATACTACAAGAATATTCAAATTAACAACATTGCACCAATCAAATCCAATCCTATTATCATGCTCACAAAATAATAAATAAACCTGAATGGATCACTAGCTTTTATTAAGCAAGCTATCCATAAACTAATTCATAGTTACACTACCCAGCCATTTTTCAAATCTTTCTTTCATTTATGAACTCACCCTCCAGTTTCTTAAATTCATTTTTGTCCATTTTTGTATAGTTTATAATAAAGTGAATAAGAGAAATGATTAACATTAACATAACAATAATATAAATAATATTTATCTAAAATAGTATTTTATATTTTAAATAGTTAGAATTTTAATATCTAATAAATTTTAAATTTTAACTATAACTTCAGATTTCTTCCTATTCAATTAAAAATAATGCCACTTAATGTCCTTTAAATTATGTAAGACAAAGGCTGCCTTGCTGTATCAAAATAATACTTAAAATGAAATGTTTTATTTTGAGACAATTTATGCTAAAAATATATTGAAAGCCAGGCACCATGATGCACACCTCTAAACCCAGGTACCTGGAAGGCTGAGATAGGAGGACTGAAAATTCGTGACCAGCCTGGACAAGACTGTCTCAAAATAAAAAGGGCTAGAAATGTAACTCAGTAATAGAGTGCCTCTGGGTTCAGTCTTCAGTACCACCATCAAAAAAAAAAAAAAAAAAAAAAAGATACATAATTAAAGGGTATCAAAAAAGCAAAAACACTTTTCATAATCTTGAAATTTTACCATATTCTTTAAAAACTCATCTGATTTTTAAAAATTATTGCTATATAAAAACAATTTTTTGCTGATTTTTTTTTTGTTCATTGTTTTGTTTTGCATTGATTAGGCAAAAACAGTGCTTTCATACTATTCTGAAAATCTTTCCAGAAATTAAGAAATTGCTGTGCCATAAGTATTTAATAATACATGGATTACACATTATGTTTTCTCATTTTAATGTAAGTGTTTGAAGTCTTTTTTTTTTTTAAGAACTCTTTAAAACAATGACCTCTGGATCTAGTGGAGCATAGTATTGTATTATAACCATGAAAAAAAGCAGAACTATCTGCTTAATATGACTAAGTGGATGAAATTGATTTATCATATATAGAAATCAAGATGAATAAACTTCTCCACAGGGCTATGATACATTGCCGTTTTGTAAGAATTCATCAGTATTTTTCCTTGGATAAGATCATATTATGGACAGCAAGTGCATTAACAAATCTCTGGAGCCTGCCAACCCATTTTGTAAAATGTACAAGCTCAGAAATTTTTTTATGAATAACACTTTATCTGTACATAGCTATCATTTGATTTGATGATTCTTCCCATGAATTTCCTGTGTTAATGATGAGCTAATTCAGAAATGCAATATATCAAAGTAACCCAAATATTTCTAGTATCTCTAGTGACATCCTAGTACTTGCTTTGGCAGCACATGTACTAAAATTGGAATGATGCTGAGATTATCATGGTCCCTCTGCAAGCAAGAAACTCAAAATTTGTGAAGCATTCCATTTTTGTTTTTTATTTTTTAAGAATGGTGTTGGGAAACTTGGATATCTACATACAAAAGAATGAAGTGGGACCCTGAGTTTCTTCCGTACACAAAAAAATTTAACTTCTTGTGAATCAAAGCTCTAAATGTAAGAGCTAAAACTATAAAACTCTCAGAAGAAAACACAGGGAAAATTTTCATCCTATAGTATTTGGCAATGTTTTCTTGGATTTGACACTGAAAGCACAGGCAATAAGAGAAAAAGCAGACAAACTAGATCAAACTTTAAAACTGTGTATCAAGGACACTATCAGAGTGAAAAGACAACTATGGAAGGGGAGAAAATATTTACAATTCATCTGTTTGATGAGGGGTTAATATGCTATTTATAAAGAACTCTTGTAATCAGTAACAATATAAAACCTAAATAAAGAATGGGCAAAGGGCTTGAATAGGCATTTTTGTCTAAGGAATATATACACATGAAAAATGAAAAGAAGTTCAACACCATTATTAGGGAAATGCAAATTAAAACCACAATGACTACCACTTCACGACCATTAGGATAGCCATTATTTTTTTTAATTATAAAATGAACAAGTGTTGACAAGGACATGCAGAAATTGGAATATTTGTGTATTGTTGGTGCAAATATAAAATGGTGCTGCTGCCATGGAAACTAGCACAGTGGTTCCTCAAAATAATTAAACTTAGAATTACATATGATCCAGCAATTCCACTTCCAAACAAATTAAAAGCAGGTCTCAAAGAGCATTTTTGTATACCCATGTTCAAAGCAGCAGGGTATTATCTCTACTTTTTTGTATTTGCTAAGAGTTGTTTTATGCCATAAGATATGGTCTATTAAAGAGAAGTATCCACGTGCTGCTGAGAAGAAAGTGTATTCACTCATTGATGGATGAAATATTCTATATATGTCTGTTAAGTCTAAATTATTGATTGCATTATTTAGTTCTATAGTTTCTTTGTTTAGTTTTTGTTTGGAAGATCTATGCAGTTGTGAGAGAGGTGTGTTAAAGTCAACCAGTATTATTGTGTTGTGGTCTATTTGATTCTTAATATTGAGAAGAACTTGTTTGATGTACATAGGTGTTCCATTGTTTAGGGCATAAATATTTATGATTATTATGTCTTGTTGATGTATAATTTCCTTAAGCAGTATGAAATGTCCTTCTTTGTCCCTTCTGATTAACTTTGGCTTAAAGTCCACTTCATCTGATGTGATGATAGAAACTCCTGCTTGTTTATGTGATCCTTATGATGATATGTTTTTTCCTATCCTTTCACCTTCATTCTGTGGATGTCTTTGCTTATGAGGTGAGTCTCTTGGAGACAGCATATTGTTGGGTCTTATTTTCTAATCCAATCTGCCAGTCTTCTGATTGATGAGTTTAGGCAATTAATATTCAAAGTTATTATTGAAATATGATTTGTTTTCCCAGTCATTTTGGTTTATGTCTAGTTTTAAATTTGAATTAGTTTCTTCTTTTATTGACTGTTCTCTTAGTGTAGTTCCTCCCTTTGCTGATTTTCACTTTATTTTTTTCATTTCACCTTCATGGACTATTTTAAGAATATTCTGAAGTGCTGACTTTCTAGTTGTGAATTCTTTTAATTTTTGTTTATCATGGAAGGTTTTTATTCCATCTTCAAATCTGAAGCTTAGTTTTGTTGGATATATGATTTTTGGTTGACATTTATTTTCTTTCAGAGCTTGGTATATGTTAGTCCAGGACCTCCTAGCTTTGAGGGTCTGGGTTGAGAAATCAGTTGAGATCTGTCTTGGTTCCCCGCTATGTGTGATCTGATATTTTTTCTATTGCAACCTGTAAGATTTTATCCTTATTCTGTATGCTAGGCATTTTTATTATAATGTGCCTTGATGTGGGTCTGTTGTAATTTTTCACATTTGGGATCCTATAAATCTCTTGTATTTGATTTTCTATTTCATTCTTTAGATTTGGGAAATTTTTGATATTGTTTCATTGAAAAGATTGTGCATTCCTTTGGTTTGTATCGCTGTACCTTCAGCTATCCCAGTAAATCTTAGATTTAGTCTTTTCATATTATCCCATAATTCTTGGACATTCTGTTCATGGTTTCTTAATATCTTCTCTCCATGGTCAACTCTATTTTCAAGATTATATATTTTGTCTTCATTGCCTGAGGTTCTGTCTTCCAAGTGGTCTAGTCTGTTTGTGATGCTTTCTATTAAATTTTTTATTTGGTTTATTGGTTCCTTCATTTCAAAGACTTATGTTTGTTTGTTTGTTTGTTCTTCAGAATCTCTATCTCTTTATTGAAGTGATCTTTTGCTAACTGTATTTGCTGTCTTACATCATCCTTACTTTGCAGATCAGTTTAACTATGTACATTCTAACCTCCTTCTTTACACTTTTTTTCCACTGTGGTGCTGATGGATTCTGATATTGGAGTATCTTGGTTTGCTCAGAGCAATTTGTTCCCTTGCTTTTTCATGTTGTTTATGTGTTTACTCATCTAACAGTTTGGGTCTGAGGCAGTAGTTTCTACCCTGTGGACTTAGTGTCCCTGAAGGTTTCCAGTACCTCATTATTTAAGGGGAGACAAATAATAACAATCAATGCAAACAATTACAGCATTAAACCAAATATTTACTGCTATTGTGTCTACAATGTTAATTATCAAAATAAACAGAAATGATATGATCGGTTATTGCCTATAACAAAAACAGCAAGTTTGCAAAAGGGTCTACATTTTCAAATGGTGGACAGGGAGAGAACAGAGGTCATATAGGATGTGATGATTATGAGGGAAGAGAAGAGAAGACAGAAGTAAAAGATTCTGTCTGAAGAGTGAAAGAGAGAACAATAGAGATTGGCTGTTAACAGAAGAAAAGAGAGATTCAAGGAAAATAAATAGTATATATATATCCCAGCACGTTTTCTGGTCTCAGGTTCAGTCTCTAATCTCTCCTGTCCCCGTTCTTCCAAGTTCGTGGCCAGATGCATCTCTCCTGGCTGGTCCTGAAAGCAGTAGGATTGGAGGGGGATGGGTAGATCTGGGAGGGTTTCTGAGACCAGTTGTTCCCTGCTTAAAAGTCTCTCCACGTTTGATTTTCTCCTGGTCACTTAAGCACACTCTATATTGTGCAGTGTGTGTTTACTGGGCCTGTATTTAAGGCCAAACTTGGGTTTGCCAGGAATCAGCTTCCTCAGTTGCCAGCCCCATGCTGCAGCTGCAAAATGGTTTCTTCCTTTGTCCCCCTCACGCACCTGGAGAGATGGCAGCTTCTTTCCTCACACACAGGTATGGTCCAGCAAGTCCTTCAGGTTTGCTGGGCAATGTCCTTGGTCTCTTAATGCTCCATATCCAGACATGACTCTGGCCTCCCAAAAATGTGGATTCCCTTAATTCCCTTACCCCTCTACTATGCTCATGGAGGGACCTCTCTGGCTAAAGCTTTTGGCCTGGCTGTGGCAGTAGCTGTGCCACTGGGGATTCTTTCCTTATTTTATTATATCCAATCTCCTGTGTTCCCTGTCTGATTTGAATGTCCAGTTTTAGGTTCCAGTAAAGTACCCCCACACACTTTTTTTTTGTTCACTCACTTTGCAGAGAAGCTGCCTATCTGCTTTCTGGGTTTCATGCCCTGGAGCAGCGAGGACGCGACCTCCTCTATTCAGCCATCTTGGATCTCTGAGTTCTAAAATCTAAGATATTATTAACAGAAAAATAATGAACATATTTCATATCAACTTGTGCAGGATATAACTAGAACCATATTTAGAAAGGAGTCTGTAGATTTAAATATTTATATTGTACACGAAGAAACATTTAACAACATTGTTCTGTTTCCACCTTTGAATCCTAAAAGCAAAAATTAAAACCAAAGAAAACCAAAAGGAAGAAACAATAAGATCAGAGCAAAAATCATTAAAATTGAAAGTAATAGTAGATAAAATTAATAAAGCAAAAAGTTGTTCTTTGAAAATATTAATACAATTGATAAATCACTGGATAGAAAACATGACTTTTGCTTTCTTCTGGGACATGAGCAACTTACCAAAGACAACCTGATATCTCAGTGTTCTAGATAATGTGATTTTGTACTCTAGTGTCAAGGCAACTATGGATTTTATGTATTTGCTTATAACTTGATGCAAACAGAAGTTCCTTTATGAACTACAAATTACAAAGAGGTATTTTTTGAACACAGTTCATGAAAAATTATCCAAAACTTTCAAATAAAGCTAAGAGAGCACAGTCTATTCTTTCAATGTCATTCAATGTTATTAGATCATTATTTAATAAAAATATTTAACTAGCACTTTTAATTATGGGTTACCTTGCTCTTTACTATTGGATTAGAGCCCAGACATTTGTGAAATTCATGTTATCATGTAGATTTCTGTGTGACAGGTAATTCCCAGAATTTTCTTGGGTTTGTTTGTTTACCATTAAGTAACCAGTTTCAAATCTATCCCAATCATCTTATTCTAATATTACTTTAGTCAAGTGCTTATAAATTTTTACTTCCTCAAAATGCTTTTGGAATTGGCTTTAATTTCTGATGTTAGGAAATAAATCTCCATGAACAGAAGTACTGACTTCTTTTTTCCTAAATTACCTTTTCAACAATGTTTGTATAGCAGCAGCCTTGGAAAGATATATTTCCTTCCAGAACAAAGTGCAGTTTGGTTAGAGCCTGTGGAAAATATCTATAGGTCTCCCTTCAGATCAGGGGTTAGGGATGTTCAGTGTGTATATTAAAGTTATGGATTACCTAAAATTCAGGCTTCTTCTCCTAGAATGCAACCTTCTGCCTGTATTGGTCACACAGCCCTGTGCATAACACTGTGTAGAAGTTATGGCAGAGAACTAGTACCAAATATCCTTATTTTCATGCTGCTTGCTATGCCACAAATAGCAAATTTCTTGCCTCTGACCCAGAAGTCTTGCATCTTCTGCCAGCATCCATGACTCTTTAGCAGGAAATGTTTTAGTTTGTAAGTAGAGTAAAATCTCACACCCTTACAGTTCTTAATACTTTTCCTCATTAGTTAAAAAATTGAGGGAACTCATGGTCATCCTATATTCATATAGATTGTGTTTCAATTGTGTGTGGGGGTGGGTGGGTATGTATTGCTGGGGAAAGAACCCAGGACCTCACACATGCTAGGTAAGCACTCTGCCACTGAGCTGTACCCCCAACCCCTGTTTCAATTCTTTGAAAACTATATTTTAACTCAATTGTAGGTCAAATACTAGGATAACCAAGGGGGCTTACCTGCTGTTCACAGAGAGAACTTAATGAGCTAATAAAGTATAGGTGTATCTTTCTTAGGGTCTTAGAATGATTCCCAACTGACTATGGAATCTTACCTCTATTGACTATTTCTCTTCTAGTTTGTGGTTTTTATTCTTCCTTTCTTTATTTTTTTATTCATTTTGTTTTGCTTTCCGGTTCTTTGCCAAGTGTGTTAGTTGGCCTATGTCATATCTTAGTGGGAATGTGGGCTAAACTACTTTCTAAAACCAAAAGCAGGGATTGATGCTCTGATAGGCTAATCCTGACTGCATAGTCAGCTGAGCACCTTATGTGTACAGAATCTCTTTATGTGAGGCCAGTAAATGTTCTTTCCTTTCTTTCTTTCAGGGATTGAACCAAGGGCATCACATGCAAGGCAAGCACTCCAGTACTCCCAGCCCAAAGATTTCCTTCTTGATTCCAACAATGATTGGTAATGTTTTCTGGTTTTATGATTTAATCTCTGTAATCATATGAGTAATCTCTGTAAAGGTGGTTGGGATCTATTCTTTGACAGGTGAGAGAGCTGAGGATATGGATTTGTGTACCATTATTTCTGTAATCTCTGTAATCATATGAGTAATCTCTGTAAAGGTGGTGGGGATCTATTCTTTGACAGGTGAGAGAGCTGAGAATATGGGTTTGTGTACCAATATTTGTGTACCATTATTAGGTAAATATTTTTAAGTTCTTTGGAAAGAAGAGCAATCTTTTGATATCTGGACAGTGGAGTTTTTGTGTTTTATGTTTACTTTCTCTTGTGCCTGACGTTGTAGAACTAAGTTTGCAAGCTCTGTGTTTTTGTAATTGAGGAAACTCTTTGCTTCTTGTTAGGGGATATCAAATATTTTCTTACTTCCAGAAGGAGTTAATAAATCAGATAATTTAGTCTTACTAAAGAAAAGAGCTCTTCTGGTTGGTTTATCCAAGTTAATACATTATACATAAATCTAATATTAACAGAATTGCTAGAAATTAAAGACACTAAATTTTAATACGTTAGTCTTTCAAAAATCCCTTTTTACAGAAACAGTTCAGAATCATTTTTACATAAGAATCCAAATCCACATTATCAAGATGAAATCTTGGGGGGGCTGGGATTTTAGCTCAGCGGTAGAGCACTTGCCTTGCATGCGTGAGGCCCTGGGTTCGATCCTCGGCACCACATACAAAGCAATAAAATAAAGACATTGTGTTCATCAACAACTAAAAAAATATTTAAAAAAAAAAAGATAAAATCTTGGACAAATCAGATAGGATTCATAATTTAAATTTAAATCAGGATTTCTCTGCTTTGGTTTTGTTGACATCTCAGGCCAGACATTAAAGAATTCAAAACACTAAACTATTTCAAAAGTCATTGCTCATTACATTTTCATTTAAACACACATTTTTTTATCCTAAAAAAAACCTATGGAAACAAAAATTACTTACTAGAATAATGGACCAAAAGTAGGAAATCTTAAACATTTAAATCATGAAAAATTAAACTTATATTACCTAGAATATTTTGCTAAAATTTTTACATAATTTTAAAATTAGTAAGGAGACATAATTTTTAAACTATAATGAAATTGCTTCAATTTGTTCAAAGAATTACCTATTTAAGAATATGTTCAACTGCTGGGGTTGTGGATCAGTGGTAGAGCGCTTGCCTAGCATGTGTAAGGCACTGGGTTCGATTCTCAGCACCACATATAAATAAATGAATATCTATCAATAACTAATAAAAATATTAAAAAAAAAGAATATGTTCAACTGATTTTTTGAGTACAAATAAATATCTGTAATAAAAATATCCAAGATTTTAAAGATTATGGAATTTTGCCAAAAACTAAGTGCTGAGTTTTTCTTTAAATCCAGTAACCACGACTATTACTTAAACTCACAGTGAACTTTTCTTTTGAGTCACTTTTGGCAAAGAAAAACATACAAAAGCAACAAAAATAATTTAATATTTCCTGTCTTTTTTGTTTTGTTTTGGAAATTTTTAGCTTTCTATCTGCACTAGGTATTTCCAAAGTTCACCCCTAATGACAGAGCAATGTTCATGAACAAAATACTTTCCAGATTCCTACAGAGAAGGGAAAAAGGAAGGGAAAGAAAGAAGGAAAGGAGTCACAAGAGGAACCCAACTCAAGGCGCATATGAAATTATCACTGCAAAAGGCTAATTACCCAAACTATGCAGGGAGGTTTCAATGAAAGAAAAGCTATTTTTGCACATATACACACAAAGAGAAAAAGCTTTACAGCTAATTTAAACAGTCACTAGGGCTTTAACCATTCCATCAAATCTTATTATTAAAAAGTTGGTACTTAATATTAACACCAAAAAAGGAAACCCTGGGGAGAGAAGGAGGGTGAAATCTCTTATTTAAAAAAGTGATTTCCCATTTGGACAGACAAGTCAGAGAATTTCCTTCCAAGGTTTTCTTCCCATGTATTCTAATTTCTCTCAAATTATTCATCTTGTTCAGATCAGAAATCCCCCATAGTGGCCACAGTTATTCAAATTATCCTTACTAAAATTAGGTAAGTTATAGAAATATGCACCTGAATGAAGCATGTTTGGTTCCTAGTGCCAAAGAGGACCCAGTGACAGCCTCAAAACCTGGGGAGAATCTGGTCAATCAGCAAGTCTTTGCGGCCTTGATGAAATATCCAGCATCAAGCAACAGAAACTAGGTTGAGTAGTTATCAGAGAAACAGGGCAAAACTGAGAGCCTTCCTACTGGATTTGAAAGGTGTTCGACGACAAAGTGTCCTGTAAGAATAATAGTGTGATGAGATCTTCTGAACCTGTCAGTGCTAGAGGATGCTGGGAGCAGCACGCTCCCTGAGCCTATGCCAACCCTCTCCCTTGTAAACTTTCTCTTAAGGATTCACAGCACAATGCAACCAAAACAGAAAAAAAGTCAAGATGTTATGTTAATAATGAGGTAGTTTCCCCACCATATGTGAGAGTTTTCAGAGCTGCTTAGATAATCAAAGGATTTCTAAAAGAGAAATTCTCCTTCCCAGGTCACAAAATAAGGATGGAGGAAGAGAGGGAAAAGAGGTGTATTGGGGATCAAAGTAGAGCAAATTATGTTATATGAATTCATGAATATGTCAAAATGAACCCCACTATTATGTATAACTATAATGCACTAACAAAAACATTACAAAATAAACTCAGTATTAGAAAGTTTCAAAAAATATATTGGATCTCAGATCCTGAATAGGGAGAGACCCCTAAACAGGAGGTTCAAGAAGACTAAAGGTAATGTATATGGTTTCTGAGCAGAAGGCCTGAGCCATGGCAGCCAGGGGTCTCAATTAGATCTTGAGATCTCCAAGACTGTCAGCTGTCAGGTCCCTAAAATACCATTTGAAAAATATGAATATCAAGCAAAATTAAGTTTATTAACCTTACTGTAACAAAGTAGAATATCATCTCATGGGTCTTAGTGGTATATCCAAGGAAGACTTCAAGGAATAATATGAAACTTATAGGGCTGAAGCTTATGAAGTATAGGGCAAATTTTTCATGGAGTCAGTCAATCTAAATAAAAGAAAATCAGCCAGGAACACAGGTGCACACCTGTAATCCCCAGAGACTCAGAAAGCTGAGGCAGGAGAATCACAAGTTTGAGGCCAACCTCAGCAATTTAACAAGATCCTCTCAAAATAAAAAAAAAAGAACTGGGGATGTAGCTCAGAGGGAAGGAAGAAAGGAAGAGAGAGAAAGAGAAAGGGAGAGAGAGAAGTAAAGAAAGCAGTGATGCATGCATGTAATCCCAGCAACTCAGAAGGCTAAGACAAGAAGTCAGCCTAGGAGACTTAACAACAGCATGTCTCAAAATATAAAGGGTTGGGGATGTAGCTCAGTGGTGAAGTTCATGCCTAGCATGTGTGAGGTCCTGGGTTCCAACCTCAGTACTACAAAGAAAAAAAGAAAGAATCTGAGAGGAATTCTCCAAAGACCAATGATATTTATTTGGAAGTAGCTGAGCATTGAAATATGTGTATCAAAGAAAATCATGGGCATATTCAAGGCAGTTGAGGCAAGGAAAAATTTTTAAAGACAAAAATGAGGAGTATTACATAAGATATTATTGCAAAAATAAACCTTGGCCCATAAGGATTCATAACAAGAGTGGCAGCAGTCCAAGGTTGAACTGACAGTTGCTGATAGATGTTTTTATAGAAGCACTTTTTATATAAGATTGTGGTAGCCTCTGTGAGAGACTGTAATCCAGCGGTCTTTTGTACAATCATGAGTAAAGACCCTTCCTTCATAACTTCCTGGCTTTACTTACTTCCTTTGGTTAGGATTGACATAGCTCCATTTTTTTTTAGTATATATATATTTTTTTTAGTTGTGAATGAACACAATATCTTTATTTCATTTATTTATTTTTATGTGGTGCTGAGGATCAAACCCAGTGCCTCTCACATGTGAGGCATGACCCCAACCCAAAAGTGATTTGGTGCTGGGGATTGAACCCAGGGCCTTGTGCATGTGAGGCAAGCACTCTACCAACTGAGCTATATCCCTTCTGAGTCAGCTCCATTTTGATTCCAACAACTTTCACAATGGCAAGTAACTGATTATGACAGGCACAATTTTGATGTAATTTGAGATTCTTGGACAGAGCAAGGGACTCTGATGATTAGACTGTGTCAGATAAGCAAGCTCTCCACCTAGGGGATCCCTCTGTTGTCCTAATAGAAATGTTTACTCAAATGAGCAAAGTTTTTGCAGGACAAATTTAGTTTGCAGAAATTCCTTGACTAAACAGCACAATTTACTGTTTTATAATTTCAATCCTGGGTTACAGTTCTCAGGAACAAGTATTTAGACCATGATGGCACAGGGGATCTGAGTTCTCAGAACCTTTTTATTTTGTGGCCTGTGCTATAACTTTCCCAATGGCATACCTGGAAGGTATCATTGCCTTAAGATTATTTCCCACATAAAAATTAGTTAATATCATAGTCCTAGCTTTATGTATGACTGCATGTATGTTGTGATTCTACATCACATACAACCAGAGAAATGAAAAGTTGTGCTCCATCTGTGTACAATGAATCAAAATGCACGCTGCTATCATGTATACCTAAGTAGAATAAATAAGTAAATAAAATTTAAGAAAAAAATATTAGTTAATATTTTTCAGAGGAATAATTTTCTTCTGTTGCACCAGAATGTATGTGCCCTTTCCTTAGAATGATATTATCCTTCCATTGATCTGGTAACATTTCTGTTTCCATCTTCTTGCAAAAGGGTATTGGTTGCTTTTTAGATTAGAGTTTAAAGGGGTTTTGCCAGGGTTTGGACCTCTGATTCTTCCTAGATATATAGCCCTTCCAAAGGAAGGAACTTTCTGGTCTACACTTCCTACACCTATTCCCATTCATATCTAGTCAGAATTCATTAGACTTCGAGGGCCAGTAAGACTATCTTCTGAAGTTATTTCCTCAAGAATCTAGTTTTGAGAAAAATGAGGCAGCTTGCCTTGAGATCCTTTTGAAAGACAAGTAAGTTGAGAATGTTCCTTCTAAAATAATTGATAAAATAAAAATAAAATAAAGATGATGGAATCACTCTGGTCACTCTATAATATGAGTTATTTTGTGGTTTTGGACCAGAAAAACATCTTTGCCAACAGTGATTCCATGAAGTAGTTTAAATGGAAGCCTGAAATATATATTGTTCATGTATTATAACAGAGAAATTAAATCCTAAACTTGACTCACTAAATATTAGAAACATTTCTATCACTCATCCCAAAGGATCTTTTAATTGGATAAGACAGGTTAAGAGGCAAGCAGGCAATGAAGATAAATAAAGAGAATGATCATGTTGTACACACAAGTGTTAGTAGAAAGATCTACTTATAGCAAAAGCTATAAGGATATCAGGAATTCAATATATATCTTCTAATATTCATAAAAATCTAAATTCTAAGTCACAAGTTTCTACTCTCCCTCCAAGGTAGAAGGAGTTTGAAAGCAGTGTAAGATATCAAGTCCAAACACTTTTGAATCTCTACAGGAAGATATTTAAATATCTCAGGGGTCAAGAAGTGAAAATCCAAAACACAATGACAAAGCAAGCTGACAACAGTCTGCGTGGAAGCTGCCCATTTCTTTTAGAAGACAAGTGCAAGCAATTCGTGCTTAACGCCAGTCAAGTGTCCCTGACAATTAGCACTTGTGCACAAAACTGCTAGCAGGACCTGGGCAACTTAGTGAAATCCTGTCTTAAAATCAGATAAAAATGGCTGAGGATATTACTCAGTAGTAGAGTGCTTGCCTGACATGTGCCAGGCTGTAGGTTCCTGGTATTGAAAAAAAAAAAGTTAAGAGGAGCCTATTTCAATAAACTTATAATATGACAAACATCAACTCAAAGTCTCTAAACAATTTCTTTTTCTTTTCTTTCTTTCTTTCTTTTTTTTTTTTTGGTACTGGAGATTGAACTCAGGGGTACTTAACACAGCCCTATTTTGTGTTTTATGTAGAGACATGGTCTCACTGAGTTGCTTAGCGCCTCCCGTTGCTGAGGCTGGCTTTGGACTTGCGATTCTCCTGTCTCAGCCTCCCTAAGTGCTGGGATTACGGGCTTGCGCCACCGTACCTGGCTATAAACAATTTCTTAAAATACAAAACACAGTTGCATCTGAGTAACAGTCAATAATGTTAGGATGTGAAATCACTAAAACATTGCGCTGTATGCAGTAATGCTGCTGGCCTCTCTACACGGAGGACTCATGAGTCATATTCCTGTTACTGACTTTGTGGCATGCTTGTCAAGGTTCCTACACTGACTTTGTCATTCTATCAATTTTATTTGTATTGCAACTCAAAGCTTTTCCTTCTCATCACTTTGATAAAAAAATATTGCATTGAGCTTTAGGGACATAAATACACATTTTTGCCCACATGCATACCATCCTAAAATAATGTATTGAGAAATAAATATGTTTTATGAAGTTAGGGGTATTAAAAACCAAGAGGCATCCTACTGGGAAAATCTTAACTGAAAAGAGAATCAGCTTATGCTTATATTAAGAAATGTGATTTAAATTCATGGACTTGAACTGTATGAAACTCTCTTCCAGTCCCCTCTTAAAGGTACAGTGATTATAAGTAAGACTTGGTTCTAGCCCCTGACTGTTGTTATTAAGAATCATTCTAGAGACTGGATGCAATGGCATATATCTGTAATCCCAGGGGCTGAGAGAGTAGTGGGGAGTTGTCATTTAATGAGTACAGAGTTTCAGTTTATAATATGAAAAAGTTCTAAAGATTTTGGTTGCACAAAAAATGTGAATATACTTAACATTACTGATAGGACACTCAAATGGTGAAGATGGTAAGTTTTATGTTATGTGATTTTTACCACAATAAAAAGGAGGAGTGATTATTCTAGAACCTTATCTTTAATAAATAAGGATCTTTACACCCAAGAATAATCAGGAGCATATACACAAAAACTTAAAGTAAAATTTATAGTGTTAATATTTTGCAGTAAGGAATCGTGCATACTTGCCACTGTATTTTCTTGTAATTGATTATCTTTTAGCCTTGTGATCCCATTTTCTGGATTGCACTTATACAATTGACTCATGTTTGTGATATTAAATTCAATTCTTACTAAATTTATGTATATTCTTGAAAAATTTAAGATAATTTAAATGAGAGTTAAATACTCTGAAAGACTACATTTAAGTTAGATAGTCACCTTGCTAAAAAGAAAACAGCATTTTAAGATAAGATGTTAAATGTAAAAAGAAATGTAATAAACTTAGATGTCGAAGGGGATTTAATAATATTCTAAAATTCTCCTTTAAAGAGATTATAAAAATTTGCTAGACTCCAAAAAAGAATTCAAAGGCTATAAGGTGATTTTAAAACTTAAGAAAGAGCCAGGTGTGGTGGCTCACACCTGTAATCCCAACTACTCTGTAGGCCAAAGCAGAAGAATTGAAAGTTCAAGGTCATCCTGAGTAACTTAGTAAGACCCTGTCTCAAAAAGTAAAAAGGACTAAGGATGGTGTAGCGTGGTGGTAGAGCGCCCCTGCGTTCAATTCCCAGTAAGGGGCAGGGGGCACTAAATAAAATGTTCATTTTAAAAAAAAAAAACCTAACTACACCTTTCAATGGTCTCTGCTACACATAAAAGCTGTCCTTGGGGACATCAAAAACTCACTATTACACTGATGATGATGATGATGATAATATTGAAGGTGACAAAGATCTCTCCCTGAACAAACTCTAGGCACCTCTAAACCCTCTCTCAGCTAGGCCTCAATCTTGGCCAATAAAGATTTGAACAAACACTGTCAGTTTCTGAGAACTCAAGGCTGTGTCCCTAGGATGACCTTAGCCTTGCTTAGAGTGCCTGCCTGAGAAAACTCAAAACTGCCAAAGAATTAGCTGAAGATAAAAAGAACTGTCCCAGCTGACTCTTGAAGACAGGACCCCTGACTCCCAGCCTCTGTGGGAGGATAAGAGCTGGATAGGTTTCACATGTGCCACCCCCTTCTCGTTCTGTGATGTTTTCACTTCCCCAATTCGACTGATCTCCAGCTCATTCCCCTGCCCCCATCATCTCTGCAGAAGGCCCAGTCCTTCAGTATGCTAGAAGGTAAGTTCAGTCTATGCTGGACTCTTCCTTATATTGCAATAGTATATTACTGATTAAAATCTGCCTTTGCCAGGCACGGTGTCACACTCTGCACTCCTGTAATCCCAGAGGCTCGGGAGGCTAAGGCATTAGGATCACAAGTTCAAAGCCAGCCTCAGCAACTTAGCGAGGCCCTAAGCAACTTAGCAAAACCCCATCTCAAAATAAAACATAAAAAGGGCTGGGGGTGTAGCTCAGTGGTTAAGTGTCCCTGGGTTTAATTCCCAGTCAGTACTAAATAAATAATAATAATAATAATAAAATAATCTGCCCTTACCTTTTTAACTGGTAACCAGCTTTATCTTTGGCAAAGGTAAAGAAGAGAAGCAGAGTTGGGTTGCAGCAAGTTAACAAACAGTTGTTAACTACCACTGACATACTGTAAGCAAGTCAGGCACCCCATAGAATGGAAACAGAACTAAATCCAATGACTGTGGAGAGCTGTGGCTAAAAATGTAGATGTAGGGTATTTGTCTCCCTATTTAAATTACGCTGAACCCTTCTTGGTAATTTTTAACCTCAGAGCCTTTATTCAATTCTTTATTGTTTAACCAACACACCAGAAGGCAATTTGTGCCTTCTAGGGTATATCTGAAATTGGGGACCAAGAATACAAGCAGCCTTGATAATGAGCAGCCTAATTCTCTCTTCTTGGAAGCAGAGTTGCTTATAATTTTGCTCAGGTGCAAATGCGGTTTGAAACTGACTCTGTCTCCGGCTCTTAAAGATTTTCCCACAATCAAAAATAGATTTTCTTTGCTTTTTAAGTAATCTGCAAAGCACCCTGCTCAGCAACATGTACATTTTATAATTTGGGGGGAAGATAATAAGGATGACCTGGTGTGATACTGTTTTAATGAGCCCGTTTCTCTCTGAATAGGCTCAGGGGTTTGGTGCAGATGAGGTGTATTTTTAAGTAAGTCAGAATCACTTATTGATCACCCTCTGTGTGTAGATTGCTGTTAGTATCATTGACAATTTAAAAGAAGAAAAAGGGAAAGACTTGGACTTCAAAGAGTTCCTAAGAGCCTTTTCAGAATATGGAACACTTGTAGGTAGTCAAGGCCAGGGCACCATGCTGTACCCATGCATCAGCTTCAGGGCACCAGGTTACTCAGCAGAATGAGAGGAAAGGAAATGAGAACTAGAAGTTAGCTGTGAAAATGAAATTTCTTCCAGAGCAATTCTTTGACAATGGTCAAATGGAACATATCAAGCTGAGACTAGAGAAATCCATCCAGAATTATTCCTCTTATTAACCACAGGATTTGGTCTAATTATCAGTTCAATTAACAATTTTCAGATTAACAACAACAACAAATATCACTGTCTTTCATGAGCAACTGAATGATGGAATGACTGAAAATGATGGCAGTCAGCCCCCAAACAGTCAAGACTTGGCCAATGCCTGTCAGCTTTCCTTAATTTTTACCCCAGCTTCCAACTCAAGACCAACCTAAGAAAGCCAAATATGTCCCCAAATTAGTCACACAAAATACATTACTCATTTCTAGCTAGCCTACCACCAGCTTCCCCACCAACATCCTCCAATCAGAGCAAACCTGAAGCATTCTCCTTTGCCCCTCATAAAGTTTCCTTAGCTGCCTTGGAGTCTCTGCCAAATGCAAGATATGCTGGCTAACTCCCTTTCCACAGAAAGGTTTGAAGAAATAGCCTTTTAAAATTCTTATTTGGTGGTCTTTAGTTTCCAGTTTTACTGGAGACCTCACTGAATACATTCTGCACTGCCTTTTCTGTAGACCCCAGCCTGCACCAGGTACAGTACCTAAGGAGCCCCCTGTGCCTTGCCACTGATATGTAAGTCCCCATGGGGTCTGAACTCTGCTCTCTTTGAATTCCTCTGCTATTCTCAGTCTGATAAGCAGACTTTGTTATTGGTTCCCATTAGTTTGGCTTCCTTGGTACATTGGATCATTCCTTCATTCCTTGGTATATTGGATCATTGTTTTTTGTGTTTCTGTTTTGTGTTGTACTGTATGAAAGAGAATCTCAGGTTGCACGCAGGAATAGGCTCTATAAATCTATTGTTCAATCTACCCTCAAAGACTGGTAAATTTGCTGTTGATACTGGACAGACATCCATTTGAACACCAAAACCGAGGTGAGTTTTTCCATCTATCTTGATTTTTTTTTTGTCTTGAGAGCCTGGCTTGATTCATAGAAAGTATACTTTGGCTTTCTGCCTACAAGGTGTAGGATTAGGGAGGTGTTGGCTGATCATATCTGAGTTTCATGGTCCAGGCTAGGGGACCAAAATATGAGATGCACAAGGATCACATTTCTACTTATCATTACCAGCTCTCTTGGGGGATCATCTATATCTAAATCTCCTCCTTCCTAGGAAAAACTTTCTAAACTTAACTCTTGTGCCAATCTCTCTGAATGACATAACTTTACCGAGAATGACTTGGGTCTCTGATGACCCCTCTGGGGAACATTTGATATGAACAAAATTATTCATTTGAGAAGCACTTTAGGAAGGAAAGAGAATAATCTTCAATCCAATTGGCAACATTTCTTGGCTGGTATACAGAGGCCTCTAAGTGAAATTCTGAATTAAAAATTTCTTCACTAAGGGGCTGGGGTTATGGCTCAGTGGTAGAGCACTTGCCTAGCATGTGTGAGGCACTGGGTTTGATTCTTGGCATCCCATATAAAATAAAGTTTATTGACAACTAAAAATATATGTATATTTTAAGAAGTTTTTTTTCACTGAGATTCTTTGGTCAAAGATAGTGAGCAATAAAGCAAACTCAAGTAAAAATAAACTAGACTTTTTCCTTAGTAAATCTTCCCCTTGCTTGTCCTCCAGTTGCGTCCTTATATTCAGTTCTCTCTCTTCCCCCTTTATCATTTTCTCTCTCTCCTTCCACACTTCCATACAGCCCTTTCTCTTCTTCCTTTGGTTCAGATCCTCATCCTTTTTACCAACAATGCTACAAAAACCCTGACATACCACTTGATTCAAAAGATCCATTTCTCCCATGAACCAGATAGGCAGACAACTATGGAATTTAAACCTTGGGCCCAAGGTGAATTAAAAGCTATGACTAAGTTCTCTAAACCCAGGCAAAATCAGCAGTTATTCACAGATAAATTTTCAGAATTCTTTCAGATGCACATGGCCTAGGTTACCTGACTAGAGCACATGTTGGTCAGAACCTCAGATACTAAATCTGAATGACAGAAGTTGATTTGACTAACCAGAAAGAGATCTATGCAATCCCTCTTTAGACAACAAACCTGAAGGCCAGAGAAAATTCTCAAAAGAGGTAAAAGTCTCCTAAAAGCCATACCTAAACATTAAAAAATAAATTTAAAAAAGACCATAATTGAATTACACAAAGAGAGAAAAGAAGAAACTGCAGGAAATTTTTAGAAAACACTTCTGAAAGTATTAGAAAGTTAAAGAGGGAACCGTAACAGCAGCCTTTCATCTCTGTCAACGCAATTAAACCTGAAATTGAGGACACAATTAAAAACAAAATAGAATGGGACCCAGTCTATTACCTAAAACTATGACACCTGGCTGAATGCTTTGAAAAAGTGTTAGAACTATCAACAGATAAAACATGAAGTAACGTGTGGCTCTGCAGATAAAACAGCTAAAGAAGACCATGTCCAATTGATCACCTGTTGACAAGGACACTTTGAGTATTGTAAACTGAAGGGACATAGGGAAAAAGATCATTCCATCTTCCAAAAGAAAAAAACAAGATGAAGGAAACTCCTGAAGTCCCATCAATGAGGTGACCCCCCCCCCCGCAAAAAAAATAGAAAGCACCTAATATCCTGCCTGACCCTTAAATACCTAAGGTGAAAGAACTACAAATAGAGGTGATCAGCCTCATCAGTTCCTGGTAGATCTGGCTGCCACTTTTTGCATATTAAACTCTTGTCACCTTGGCTAGACCTCTTCCTCAGAGTAAATATAACACACAGGTGGTAGATATTTAAAATACTCCACAGATTTTTTTTTTTCTAACTCCTAATCCTTAACATAAACCTTGGGCCCTTGACTGAAAACAGTTCCTTTTGAACTACATGATGTCATCCTGGCAAACTGAAAAGGGAAAAGACATACTTTGCAATGGAGTACTAAGATTAAATGCACACTGAGAAGTCTCTTGAAGTTCTGGAGAATTCTTCTTCCTAATCAAGTTTTTTCTACTCTGGATATGCTTTTGCTTTCTCCCATTATATTTCAGAATTTCCAAGATAAGGATCGTCACACTGTACCTGGCACTTCACAAGCTAAAACTTCCACTGACATAAGAAAAACAATTGGAGCAGAAGCTTAAGTTAAATGGATCTTACCTACCATCATATTGTATCCAAAATCCCCTGAAAGCAGAAGCAAAGGAAGGGCTCAAACCTATAGTTGAAGTTTTATATTAAAAGTTCTGCACACCAGGTCATGTAACACTCCCATTCTGCCAATAAAGAAATCAAACATACATCTATTTGTTTATGACCTCCATACCAGTAACAGAATTGTTACTCCTTACTTGCTGGGATCTAACCCAAATATCATCCAGTCATCAATTCTGCTTGAAACCACTTGCTTCAGCACAGTGGATCTTTGTTCTAATTTATTTTTTATGCCTCTAGACCAGGACAGTCAATACATTTTGCCTTCACCTAGGGAGGACAATAATATGTGGACAGTCATGCCCCAGGGTTTTTGAAGCCCCCTCCTATATTTCTCATGTCCTCAAGTAAGACTTAAAAAATCTTAATTTCCCTTGTGATTTGGTCCTGATACAATATGTAGATGATGTCAGACTTTGTTCAGAGAACAAGGAAGCCTGTAAAGTTTTCTACTTACTTGTTCTTAGCCTTAGGAGAAAAGGGACATAAAGTTTGAAAGGATGTTACAATTTTGCCAAAACACAGCTCATTATTTAAGATATGACCTAAGAAGGGGAAAACACTCACTCTTAAATTCCCAACGATTATCCAAATTTATCCTACAACCCTTACAAAATGGCGGTTAAGAGGATTTCGAAGTTTAACTGCATATTGCAGGCACTGGGTGTCAAATCCTTCTGATTTTGTGATACTTATTTATAAACTGAAAATCTTGTGATACAGTTAGCTATGGAGTTGACTGAACAATCCCCAATCAGTGAAGATTTGCATCTCTAGCTTGCTCTGAATTGGTCAGCCACTCACAAGTGACAGAATGACCAAAGGCAGTGTTGAGAGACTGCATATATCGTCAAACAATGGCCAGGTTATAAATGCAATCCAACTCTGACCCAAAACTTCTGGAGCAATCAGCTCAGAAAAATTATAACTTGATTAGTGACTGCAAATTTTCCCAATTTTTGCCTTGATTTTCAACTCAGGATGAACCAAAGAATATTAAATGATATCTTTTGATAGCTAGGTCATATGGTGGTTCCATTCCTAATTTTTTTAAAAATATTTATTTTTTAGTTGTAGGTGGACACAATATCTTTTTTTTATTTTTATGTGGTGCTGAGGATCGAACCCAGTGCCTCCCGCATGCTAGGCAAGCACGCTACCACTGCGCCATAACCCCAGCCCCCATTCCTAATTTTTTGAGGAATCTCCATACTGCAAGTCAGCATACCAGAGGGATAGAGTTATGTCAATGTTTATAGCAACACAATTCACAATAATGTACCTATGGAACCAGTGAGGTGGCCATCAACAGATGAATGAATCAAGAAATGTAGTATATACACACAAAAGAGTCCTCCCCCGCCCAGTTGTTGATGGACCTTTATTTATTTTTCATTTATTTATATGTGATGCTGAGAATTGAACCCAGTTCCTCACTCATGCTAGGCAAGCGGTCTGCCACTGAGCCACAACTGCAGCCTTAATCAGCCATTTGCTGGTAAATGGATGAAACCAGAGAACATCAAACTAAGTGAAATAAACCAGAACCAGAAAGTCAGGCGTCAAATGTTTTCTCTCTTAAAACATTTAAGAGAGACCAAAATAATGAAAAAGAAAGAAAAGAATATATGTGGAAAGGATTTTGTGAAAAGAGAAGTAAAGAAGAGGATTTCTGGGGAGGGAGGAGGGAAAGAAAGGGAGGAACCGTGGAATGAATCTGACCAAATTTTCCTATGTAGATATGTGAATATGCCCCAGTGAATTTCACTTGTATGTTTGTCCATAATGCACTAATTTTTAAAAAAAACTATAAATAGAAAAAAGATCAGTAAAGTAGAAAAAAGGGGAACGGGGGAGGAATGAGGAAAAAAAGGGGGAAGTACTAGGGATTGAATTGGAACAAATTTTATTTCATGCTTGTATAAATATTTCAAAATGAAACCCAGTATTAAATATAATTAACATGAACTTTAAAAAATTGATGGTCCTCAAACCAATCACACAGGATACCCCTTTTCTTTTTTGGGGGGGTGGATGAGTACCAGGGATTGAATTCAGGGGCACTTGACCACTAAGGTACATCCCCAGCCCTATTTTGTGTTTTATGTAGACACAGGGTCTCACTGAGTTGCTTAGTGCCTCACCATTGCTGAGGCTGGCTTTGAACTTGTGATCTCCCTGCCTCAGCCTCCAGAGCCTCTGGGATTATAGACATGCACCACCCCATTTCTGATTAGCTTGCCTTCAGCTTCCCATGCCTACAACCTCCAATTAGAGCACACCTGAAGCTGCCCCTTTTTTCACTATAAAACTCTTGCACTTTCCTGCCTTTTGGTCTCTGCCCAATGCAAGTCATGCAGGCTGACTTTCTTGCTGTAGCAAACTTGGCATAAATAGTCTCTGTTTGTTCTCACTTGGGTTGTCCTTGTTTCTTTCTACATCCTCCACTACGAATTTTTCCTCTGAAATAATTTTTGCTCCTAGCTGTAAATTCTTGAACACTACCAGTCATACATAGGCCCAGTGTGAGGATTATGCTACTTAATCCAACCCAGAGTCCATATATCTCAGTTAAAAGTACCATTACTTATGCTACTTAATCCAACCGAGAGTCAATATATCTCAGTTAAAAGTACCACTGTCTTACTCTAAAGAAACAGATAAACATAGACCATTTATTTGTGCTCAAAATTGCATGGAGACTCTGAGTGTATCCAACATGAGGGAAATCTCAATTCAAATACCTTGGGAGCCAAACTGTCCCCACTATGCTCATCATCTCTCTTTCTTAATTAAATCAGATTATAGTCAAACTGACTTCTGAAAACTGGCCTTCTCACTCCTACATATGGATCCTGAGTAGGAAGTTCCCAGTGACTTCATAGTCACTAGATTTTGTTGGTGTTAGTTTCTGGCAAAGACTCTTTATGTTTTTAAGGTATTTCAGTTCCTTTTTGCTTGGAATTCTAATCAGGAAAGGCTACTAAATTTTACTAAATGGTTCTTCCATTATCCATTGATATCATCACATGCTTTTGTTTTTTGAAATTGTAAACATATCGATAGATCACCTAGCCATAATTTCCTTTCTAGTGTAAATCCTACTGACTCTGAGTAAAGTCGCACTTCCAACATTATTCCAGACCACTTTCTTTCTGGACATTTGCTTACTACCATTCTGCCCCATTAGACTCCCCTGTATTCCTCACAATCAATACACCCTTTTCACTTATTGTAACCTTTGCTAGAAGTGTTCTTTCCCTTGTTCTTTACATCAGGCACATCTCATCCTCTATATCTCCTTCAACTTCCTTTCCCTGACCAATCTCATCTAAAGATGACTCTTTCAGGAATTCCTCATCTCATCCATCCATTTATTTTCTTTACACCAGATTTTAAAAGCTGCATCTTGCTGTTTCTTGTGGTCTCTTTCAGGGCCAGCAAACTTTTTCCACAAAGGACCCCGCAGTGAATGTTTTAGATTTGGTGGTGGTTATCTGTTACGGTCACTCAGTCATGCCACTGCTGGGTGAAAGCAGACATAAACCATACATAAACAAATGAATGTGGCCGTGTTCCAAAAGAATTCTGTTTACAGGGAGCAAGCCAGATCTTCCCCCTAGGCTGGAGCTTGCCACTCTATTGCATCCCTACTCTCTAGCCCAGGAGATGAAACATCCTGTAACTCTTGATCACTGTTGTATTTCTCAGTGCCTGTCAAATTGCCTGGTCAATACTTGGTGGTGGTCAATACTTGCTAAATAAACAAACCTATATTATAGACCTGCATTCAATTAGCTATCTTTTTAATTTGTTTAAAAATTTGAGCATCTATTTTTATAAATAGATACTCATTAGTATAGACAATACTCACATTACAAATAATAGTAGTGTTTTTTATTTCTAGATGCTATTTTTAGCAATTTGTGATATTACAAACATTTGAGGAATTTTTCCATATTTTCCTATATTGTGAATACTTTGAATAACAGAGATTATTCTAATCTTGGGAAGTTAGATAGAACTCAGGTCTGAAACTATACAGAATACCATCTTTTTGATTGTAGATTTTTGATAAATGTTTCTATGTACTGAATTTTCTAATTCTCAAGGCAATTATCATAATGTGTGTTAATAGCAAACCCCAATTATACCAGATTTTCAAAATTATTTCTACAAAGTAACATATTTATTATAGATAGCAAAAATGCACACAACTCTTAGTAAGTTTTCTCATTACTAAGAAATGGAAATCTATCTGCTCATTTTTAAAAATTAGAGGTGGCCTTTTGATTTGTTTTGACAGATAGAATGTGGCAGAAATGGTTTCATATGAGTTCAGAGCCTGAACTTCAAAAAGATATGTGGTTCCTGCTCTTGCTCAAGGATTCAGAACTTCATTTGAACAAAGCCAGGCAGATTAAACAGAGGATGAGAAACCAAGTGGAAAGATGCCTCAGTTATCTCATTCTAAGTCAACTGAGATCTCAGGACCCAGCAGCATCAACTAACTGGTCCAGCAGCTGATTGCAGGCCTAGAGTCCAACAAAGATCATGTCCCAGTTCAGAACAGAAAAATCACCCGGCTTAGTCCAAGCCCAATGACATGGCCAAACTGCTGAATTGCCGGCTGTTACAGTTTGGATATGAGGCATCTCCCACAAGCCTGTGGTAACACAGGAGATTATGAGAGCCATAACCTAATCAGTCCATCCTAATTTGAATGAACTGGGTGATAACTATAGGTAGGTGGAGTATCACTGGAAGAAGCTAGGTCACTGGGGGTATGCCCTTGTGGTTATATCGTGGCCCCTCTTGTCACTCCTCCATCTTTCCATCTCCTCTCCTCTCCTCTCTTTTTGTCCCTCTCCTCCCCAGCTGCCAGGAGGGAAGCAACTTTCCTCTGTGACTGCCCTTCTGCCCTGATGCTTTGCCTCATCTCAGGCCCAAAGCAATGGAGTCAGCTGACCTTCGACTGAACCTCTGAAAATATGAGCCCAAAATAAACTTTTCCTCCTCTAAGTTGGTCTTGTCAGGTATTTTGGACACAACAACATAGAGGCTGACTAACATACCACTAAATAAATGTATTTTTTGTATGCATTTAAGTTTGGAAATGGTTTTTTCTACAGTAAAAACTAACTGATGTACCCTTTAATTTCAATTTTTACCTGTAGTAATTTTCTTCTCCTTTCATACTTTAATTTCCTTCTTTTTTTAGTTTTGTTGTTCTTTTCTGAGTTTTGCCAAATTGAATACTTATTTTATTCAACTTAGTATTTCTTTCTCAATGAAGTATCAGGACTTCTACATGAGGCATTCTCTACATGAAATATAGATTTCTAGTTGTATTCTTTTAGGTTTTTATCTGGAATGTTATCTTTTCTATTACTCTCTTGGTGGTTTTGCATTTCATTTTAAAAATCCCATTCTTGAGATCGTCTTAAAGGGTGGTTTTCATTATATAGCAAGTAAGGTTTTTTTTTTATATTTACTCTTTAGTAGATTTTGTTGTAGCCTTCTCCTTTTCCTTTTCCATGTTTCTTTTTTGTAATATTTTTTAGTTGTCAATGGACCTTTATTATTATTTTTTTATTTCTACATGCTGTTGAGAATTGAACCTAGTGCCTCACAGATGCTAGGCAAGCATTCCACCACTGAGCTACAACCCCAACCCCTTCCGTATGTTTCTTGTACTCATGTTTTTAAAATTTTTTTTCCCTCTCAGTAATTTTATTCTGTTATATAGACATTTTAATAACAGATTTAAACTTCTAGGTGATATACCAAATGAAATAATGATTTCATTATTATTTGAAATAAGGAGTTAGATATAACCTAACTCCTTTTCTGCCATTCTGTTTTTCTGATGCTAGAGATTTCTGGCCTCTAAACTAGAAAGCAAAACTATGGAGGTAAGACATCCACCCAGAGAATACTCTGGGTCTTTAGACCGGGGTACAAAGAATGGGTTACCAAGGGGCCGGGGAGAGGAACTTCCTCCCTCAGAAAGCATCTGCAATGAGAAAGCAGTGTCCAGCCAGCTTGCTGGTTGTTGACCCTCTTCCTGTCAGAGGGTTGTGTGCATTCCCCGCTGCTCTGTTACAGGGCAAAAGGTCAAGCGTTCATTGGCTATGATTAGAGTTGTTTAAATCTTAACATCTGCTTGTAATTAGTATAAATCCTTCCAAGGTTCTGATATATGATGAATTCTAATCCTCATTTTCCAGAGGCATTGCACATATTTTTCTAATTTGTTTTCTTAGATATTTTGTAAGATTTATTGAGGAGTTTTTTTTTGTAGCTATTGAAAAAGTCACACACAATCTTGCCTAACATTTGGAAAATGCAGAAAGACCCCAAAGATAAAATGCCCACAATCTATCTACATGGAAATGATACTCTTATCAAATTGTTTTACATATATTGTTCCAATTCTGATTTTATATCTATTTTTTTAAAGCTAGAGTCAGTATTCTTTATTTTTAAACATATATACCATGAGCATTTTCCATTCAATTAATATTCAACAGCATAATTTTTGTTGTTACTTTAAATTCCATCTATAATTTCCAGAAAATTATTTTCAAATTTATTAGTAGAGTTGTACTGGTATTCTTTTCACCTTTTAATAGTCTCTGGGTACGCATATATCTTCTTTCTCATTCTTAAAATTATTTGTGTTTATTTCCTTTTATTTTGAATTAAATTATGTAGAGGCTATTATCTCTTTTTAAAAAATTATGAACATAAAAACTTATTTGATAACTTTTTAAAAAAAATCTTATCTAAAAATCAAATGAGTAGGATAGGAAACTCCTGTTTACCTATTACTCAAATTCACCATTCTTTACATTTTGCTCTGTTTGCTGTATTACTTTGTATGTATGAGTGTATATATATGTACATATACTTGCATATATATATAGTGTATATATAGTGTATATTTATTTCTACTACTATTCTACATTCTGCTATTCTTTTAATAAGCCATCTAAGTTGAAGATATCATACCTATTTTTCTCTAAATACTTGGATGTGTATTTCCTAAAAAGGATATTTTCCTCCTTAACCATGATATAGTTGTTAAAATGAAGAAGATAGACGTTGGCACACTGGTATAGAATCCATACTCCATATTAAAATTTATCTGTGCCACAATAATTTTTATAGCATTGCTTTAATATCATCTTACTTTAATTCTTGAATCTGAAAGAATTTCTTTGCCTTTCTTTACCTTTCTTGACCTTGAAATTATGAAGAGGGCAGGGCAGTGATTTTATAGAATATGTCCCAATGCAACTTTGTCTGATCTTTCTTCATGATCAGGTTTGTGTTATCCATGTTGGTGCTATTATCACAAAAGTGATGTTGTGCCATTATCAGTGCAAAATAATAAGGAGCAATATGTTGTTAGTTGTTTTTTCCAAAACAGTGGTGTTAGTTAGTTTTGACCACTGCAGAAACATCTGCAGGATTTCTCCACTTCAAAGTAATTTTTTTCCTTTTGTAATTAACATGTAATTTGACAATTTGAGATGATGTACATATTCTGAATCCCTTGAAAAATTTGTTTTAACATCATTAAAAGCTTTTCAGATCAAACACTCTTTCTGTTTTAACATTCTGTAAGGAAGCACACTAATTCGTTCCCATAAACTTGTGTCTATATGGACTCATGGATTCTTATTTTATTAAATCAGTTATAATCCATTTCTATTATTATTTCTTTTGATCTGTAACTTATCCCAGAGTTAGCCAGCAACAGTCCCTTGATGCTGTGTTCTTTTTAAGTTTCAAATTATATTGCTTTTTCATTAGCTCTGTTAACTATTTCCTATTTCTAAATTTGTTTTCACATGTTCTCACCAATGTATTGAATTGTAGTTTACAGAAAATTCCTCATGAAATCACAAACTTTTCCTGAAAGGTGTCCATCTTAATAATCTTAACTTGTTAAGAAATTTTCTGTAATAGAAAATAACTTACGGGTGAAAACGAAAAAAAAAAAAACAACACAAACACTACCTATCACTCTTGTTTCTCACCATTTGTTAGATTTTACCACAGTAGTTTGTGGGATAGTACCTGTTATTTCTATGTTTAGGTTTCATTTTATGACACAAGTGGAGGACCTTATTAGATTATTAATGTTCTAATAGGACTTCTTTGATGTCTAGATCTTGTCTCTGTATCATCCATCACAAACTTGGTTTTCAGCAGCCATTTCACTTTTACTTGCTGTAAGAGTGTATGTGTTTATAGGAGCTTGAGGATTCTCTGTACACTATATGCTTTCACTCAGAAATGTTAACAGGATCGCCCCTGGAGTCCATCAATGTGTCTGGAAGTTATTTCCTTTAGGATTTCTGTCCCAGGTATGTGAGAAGAAAAAGAAGACAAGTCCAGACCTGCTTTGATACATTTGTGAAGAGAATTTCTCTGTTCCTCTTTGTACATTTTTCTAAGGCTACTTACATATTTTTTAGAATTCTCTCTTTTGTGATCTCTATCTTGATTTGCCATGGTGGAGTTTTTGTTAATTAAATGTCGTTCGGGATGATTCCTGATGATTCTTTAGGGCCAGTATTTGTTAGAGACTGTGCTCCTATGCAGACTTGCCCAGCAACGCCCCCCACTGCCTGTCTTCCTGTATGCTTAGTAGAGTGGGACAAGGGTTATGTTCCATACCTCCACTCAGGCTCTTTTGACCTTTTGATCTGTCTCCAGGATTGTTGAACATTTGCTTACTTTGGGATAAATGAGGTATTTCAGGTTCGTTTCATAATTTTCCTCCCCCAGGACTGATATCTGCCATTTCCCTAAGGAAACCAAATTCCTTTTAGTGAAAAATAGTACTTAGATACTAAGATCTGCATGTTAGGTGTGCTCATTGCTATGGATGTGTCCACTAATTCCTTTGATAAAGGACTTGGAAAATCTTTAGAAACTATTTTTACATTTATTTCTATATTGAAATTTATGAGTTCCAAGTCCAATTCAATACCACAGGCAACATTTGCCTTCTCACCCTTTCAATATTTTTATGCGTCTGTTCTGAAGTGATACAATGGGATCCTATTATACATATTGTTTTAACTAATTTTCTTCAGTCTAGGGAAAGGCATAGATTAGTTTCAAAATTGTTAGTTGGTACCGCCAAAGAAGGTAAGCCTGTTTACATGAATTTTGTTCATGGGTTGGTTAGTTTTTAAGTAAAATTTATGTACAATAAGCTTCTTAAATCTTAAGTCTATGTTGATGACATTTAACAAATACATGCTTACAATAAATATCCTAACAAAATAAAGAAAATTACCATCACCCTAGGAAGTGCCCACATACCCCTTCCCAGTAGGAGCAAAAGGAAAAGCTACCTTTCACCCTCTGAATGTTCACTGGATTGAACAAGTTAAATAGGAGAAAATTTACACAAATTCATTACATGTAAAGAGGCAATTACAAAGTGTACTTACCCATTAGCCCAACACAATTCAGAAGCTTATATGTACCTTTTCTATAGGGGAGAGAAGAAACAAAGAATATATATAATTTTTAAGGGGAGAATTTAAATTTTTTAGGGATTTCAATGGGCTTGGAAAAATGTAGTGGCCTGGAATAAAGTTCATTGATTCAACAGAACAGATAATGGACGTAAATGATCCTCTTGGAAATATTAAATGGGACCAAAATGGAAGATAGTGGTGTATTGTTAGGGAACAGACAGATGAGGATGGTGGGAACATGAGGTTAAGAGAATAATTCTACAAAATAAGCCCACTGTGCTGGCTCCCACATGCTTTCTTTTCCAAGAAGCAATTTATCTGCAGCCCTGCCTGGCCTCAGTGAACAGGATATGTCACATTCCTCAGCAACCTGCTTACTGCAAGAGAAATGCGGGCCCAAAATAATGTTGATAAGAGGAACGAACCCAAGTTACCCTGAAGGAGAAGACTTTTGTGATAGATCCTGAAACTCTGGGAGATAAGGGTAGTTCCTCCTAACCATAAAATCTATAAGCATGTATGGTTAAGAATCCAATCAGAACCAGTCAACATGGACTAAAGTGACTTAGAGTTCCCATGGCAGTGGGGATTTGAAAGTTTGATGTCACCCTGCTGTCAATCAAAAGTCAAGAGGTGGACCTAAGTGGGACTCTCTGGAAATTTCTCTGGGATCCCCAATAAAACTGGAGAGCAGCAGGGTGGGATTGTGGCTCAGTAGTAGAGTGCTTGCCTCACATGTGTGAGGCACTGGGTTCGATCCTCAGCACCACATAAAAATAAATAAAATAAAGATATTGTGTCCATCTACAACTAAAAAAACATTTTTTAAAAAACCCTGGAGTGCAGGAGAGGCACACTGTCCCTCTCCTCTCTGAGAGGACCCACTCTCTCCCTTGAGAGTGTCCCCTTTTCCTATCCCTTCAACAAACTCATTCCTGTTACTCTGAGTGACATGTCTGAAATCTTTCTGACTTGATTACAAGAAAATGGATTTTAAGAGGGGTTCCTTGTAGTGCCTCACTTGCACTATAAGAGTGTGACAAAAGTCTGTCCAGTGTTCAGATTGCAATGAGTTTAGCTAATGAAAACTCAGGAAAGGAACTAAAGGTGATTGTCTTCTTTTTTGGCAGGTCTAGACTTTAAGCAGAGAAGGAGACACCAAAGTTAAGCCTCTTCCAGCAACTGCTGTTTTCTAAATTCCTTCCATTGAAAATAATCAACATCCCAGGGTGGCATATTTGGGGTGTTGGTACTCCTTGTCAACACCCACACCCAACAAATACAGGCAAGTAATGTTCTGGTTTTTTTTTTCCTCACTGTCTATTTGTTTTGTTTGATATCAAACAGTATAGATATAATCCTACAGTATATGCTCTTTTTCACTCAGCTTGTTTCATTCAGCCTGTCTGTGAGATTCATTTGTTGTCATGTGTGCTCAAATCAAAGGAACAACTTCTGGGTTTATTTATTCTTTTTTTTTCTTATAATTCAGTATTTTCTTTTACCTTTGATTTCTTTTTTTTTTTTAATTGTCATAGGACTTGATCTTTTTCTTTTTAACTGCTTGAATTTAACGTTTACTAAATTCACTTTCATTCCTTCCTGCTGCTTCCTTTCTCTGTCGAAAGCATATCCACTTATTGCTATGAATTCTGTCACTGGTTTTCCCTAAGGCCACCTGCTGTATTTGATAGAGACAAGTATCTTATCTTAGATGTTTTTATTAATACTGTTTGCAAAATACTTTGTAATAACTATTGCCTCCTGATATTTTGTCCATTCCCATAAAGATTCTACATGGCATTCGCTGCCCACCACCAGCACTTATCTCACAACCTAACAAATTCATATTCTTCAAAATTCCAGTTTGGAGGCTAAGTGGAATTCTTCAGAGTTTCTTCTACTTCAATCCAAAACCATCATATTCCTCCCTAAGGAGGGAATTGTGATTCAGCTCAGCGTCTACATTTAATATTGTCCTGTCCATGGCATGGCTATATCATTCTTTCCAAGTTTTCAGTGTTGTGACATGTGCCTTTAATTTTTTTTTTGTTTTTTGGTACCAGGGATTGAACTCAGGGGTACTTGACCACTGAGCCACATCCCCAGCCCTGTTTTGTGTTTTATGTAGAGACAGGGTCTCATTGAGTTGCTTAGCACCTCGCCATTGCTGAGGCTGGCTTTGAACTCATGATTCTCCTGTCTCAGACTCCCTAAGTGCTGGGATTACAGGCTTGAGCCACCGCGCCCGGCTGTCTTTAATTTTTATATCTCTTTGGATAAAGGAACAACAGATTCTGAGTAGTTAGTGTGGGAGATAAACCAAATTCACTGTGAACAAGGCAGAGAAAATTTGATCCAGTACAAAGGGATGAGGCTCTGAAGGGTAATTCCTCCTCACTAACTAGCAAAGAATAACTCTGAAACAGATGGTCCAACGAATTGAAGATTGATTCGTATATAAGTGCATGGGAAGGGAACAGTTTCTATGAAAACTGTCTCCCTAACCAAGGGCGAAGATAAGAGTTTATAAATGCAACTCTAGAGAGTTTCACACAAAAAGTGGCTAGTCAGCTGAAATAAGTACTTTGCTTCTTACTTTAGGATTAGTTGAGTGTAGTGGAGCTCGGTGTACACCAATTTCTGTGACCCAGGTCTGTTTGTGGGTGTTATGACCAGTTGAAAAATCAAATCCATTAAGTCGAATCAATATAGTACAATTGAGTCAAAATGCAGCAGGCTTTTTTTCCTGCTGATTCTGGTCAGTTCTCTAAGAAAATAAAATTGCTCTGATCGCTTCCTAAATCCTATCTGTTCTGTCTCTCAATCCTGTGCATCTTTCAAGCTCAGGGTCATGCAGCAAACAAGTCCCTGATCAGAAACTCAGAGCTCAGCAACAATTTTCTTCATTGCTTTGTTCATATTGAACAGGATTTACAAGGAGGTGGGGGGTGGTAAATTAGATACTTGAGCTCAAGCATCCATGTCATCGTAGACATTTTCAACATAATTGAGAGAGGGAGAGATGGTTAACAAGTGCTAACCATTATCCTTATGTTATCAGAAATTATTTCCATAATTAAAATATTGACGTCTTTCTTCCAAAAACATTTACTTGGATTAGAATTGCCATATCAATTCTAGAGCATACCTATCAGATGCTCTACGTTAAGCTCTTACGTAAGTCTAGCGTTATTTTCATCTTATATTTGATTCTCTTGAATCCCCTGAACCTAATCACTTATTAGTGATCTTTAGAAATGCAATTCACGGTATAGATGCAACACATTTTTTTACAGTTCTGATTGTTCCATTGACCCAGTGATTATCTGTTTTGCTTTGTTTGGTATAATTTTCCCCATATATTTGTCACCAATCAAAAAATTAAATAAAAACCTTAATGAGATAATTAATTTCTCCTCAACCCAAACTGTCTTTTTGGAATTTCTCTTTCACTGTGGTAATCAAACAAAAAGGGATAAGTTGATTATTATATCTAGGATATTACCAATCAATAAAATGATACACCTAAAATAGTCTCCTACTTAAATCAGCCAAATTGTATTCACCCAATAAATACTCAAATAGGGCTAGTGTAACACATGTTTAAACCGAAACAGAGATAATGTCAAAAACCAAACTCAAAATTGAAACTGAAAGGGGATTCGAAATGAGTAATTCCTTTACATGAAAAAGAATTCCTTTTCTTAATCAAAAGTATGTTTTAAAATCAGAGTTGGAGACACCAACATGAATTCATGTTTAGCTTAATATGAATGCATAGATACGTGTGTACACAGTGGTTGGTAAACATAGGTGCTTGCCCTGTCAGCTCAGCAGCAAGGAGGAAACTTAGGCCCCAGGTCTTGGTTTCTGACACCATATTCTAATAAAATCACCAGAGCTCCTTAGAGAAATGGCTAATTCTAGGGCTGGCACAGGAAATAGACAAGATGAGCATGGAGCATTCTATAGTATCAAAAAGCATGGAAGTGCTTAAAACAAAAACAAAAACAGCCCACATAATGAAGGCAGGTCAAAGGACATGAGCAAACTGAGAGATCTTCCAATGGTTAAAAATGTGACAATTTGAGCAATAAATCAAAACAAAACAAAAACAGTATTAGGTTATAACACAACATTTGAAATAAATATCCATGAGTCTATACTTCCAGAACTAAATGACTGAATATGGAATTTAAAAATTTTAAATTTAAAAATTACAGGATCACGAGTTCAAAGCCAGCCTCAGCAACTTAATGAAGCCCTGTCTCTAAATAAAATACAGTAAAGGGTTGGTAATGTGGCTCAGTAATTAAATGCCCCTGGGTTCAATCTCTGGTACAAAAAAAAAAAAAAGAACAGAAGAGCCGGGCGCGGTGGCGCACGCCTGTAATCCCAGCATTTAGGGAGGCTGAGACAGGAGAATCACGAGTTCAAAGCCAGCCTCAGCAATGGCGAGGCGCTAAGCAACTCAGTGAGACCCTGTCTCTACATAAAACACAAAATAAGGCTGGGGATGTGGCTCAGTGGTTGAGTGCCCCTGAATTCAATCTCTAGTACCAAAAAGAAAAAAAGAAAAAAAAAACAGAAGAGACAAATTTCCCATGCATAAGTCTAAATAATTTATATAGATACTCTACTGCCAAGAAATGGGAGCATAACTCCTCTCTCCTTCAGTGTGGGCTGTGTCTAGTAACTTGCTTCTAAGGAATATATGGGGGGGGATGGGAGAGTAACTTCCAGTGGAGAAACTTAATAAACACTGCTTTAGCAAGGTAACCAAGGTTAATATCAACAATAATGAGTCATATAAATAGCAAGTCCCCTATGTAAGGTAATGAAAGTGGTACTTCTCTGTGTTCTTCCTTCCAAACACTCATAATCCCAGTCTAACCATGAGGAAAATACCAAATTCCAAGAGAAACATGCTATTAAAAAAACCTGACCAGTGTTCCTGGGCAGTGTTCAAAACTGCATCATCAAAAACAAATCTGAGGGGCTGGGTTGTGGCTCAGTGGCACAGTGCTTGCATCACACATGTGAGGCACTGGGTTCGATCCTCAGCACCACATAAACAAATAAACAAAGATCTTTAAAAAATAAAAAAAATTAAAAAAAAAAAAACAAACCAAATCTGAGAGCTGGCATTGTGGCTCAGAGGTAGAGCGTTTGCCTCACAGGTAGGTGGGAGGCACTGGGTTTGATCCTCAGCACCGCATATAAATAAATGAATAAATTTTAAAAAAAGGTCAATCAACAACTAAAAAAAACCACAAAAACCAAATCTGAGAAATTATAACAGCCAAGAGGAGAATAAGGGTACCAGACAACTAAATTTAATGTGGCATCCTGGATGGCATCTTTTTGGGGGGAGGACCACTGAGCCACATCCCCAGCCCTAATTTGTATTTTATTTAGAGACAGGGTCTCACTGAGTTGCTTAATGCCTTGCTTTTGCCAAGGCTCCTGCCTCAGCTTCCCAGGCCACTGGGAAGGTGTGTGCCACTATGCCCAGTGGATGAAATCTTTTAACAGAAAAAGGACATTGTCTTAAAACTAAGGAAATTTGAACAATGTGCAAACTTTAGCTATTAATAATATATCAATATTAGTTAATTAATTATGATAAATAATGTGAGACATCAAGCAGGGAAAATGGGTATGAGGTATAAAAGAACTTTGCACTATCATATCAATTTTTCTGTAAATCTAAGATTATGTATTTAAAGTCAGTTTTTTTAAAAAAGTAAATGTAAAAGTATACAAAGCTCTGGTGATTTTGGATTATATGTATAAACTATTAACAATCTAAAGGTCAAGTGTATTAAATTCTCATTTATTATTCTTTCCTTGGTTTGCAGCGGGTAACAGCAGTCTTTTGATAAAATGATTCAAAGTTATTTACTTTCACTCCCCCAGGCAAAACCTTCCACATATTCCCTTCAATTTTCTATTCTGTAACCTCTTATAGCAATATTTTTAATATAAATTCCTTTTAGAAACAATACATTATGGACTTGTGCTTTCAACTTTATTGAGAAAAGGACATTAGTTCTTCCCTTTATAGGTTCAAATAAATCTCACATTCAAACTTCAGATCTCACATGTATTACTTTTATTCTAAAAAGGAAAATGTGCCTTGTGAGATAAACTAAATACAGTGCAATATGCGAACACAGCTGTGAATCTTGTGGACCGAAAGTGACCCTTAATCGAAGAGCTCAAGGCACAGCATGGACGAATTCATCCAGCAATGACTAGTTGATGGCAACAGGCCAAAAAGAAAGTCAGATAAGCAAAATGAACAAAGTACATCATAAATTGAAAGTACTCATAAATGCTATGAACAACATTAATAATAAAAGTCTTCACTTTTTTTTTCAGAGTTCCTCAATATGTATAGGAAGATACTTGGGGGCTTTTATATTTTAGTACATTATATTCATATACAGTCAGTTCCTGTTTCCCTGCTGTTGGAACATGTATTAAGATCAAGGACCTTCCATGACATTAAAATTCTGCACGTCCTGAAAATATTCTGGAAAAAAGTTTCCTCCTGCAAGAGTACATATTCTGTGATGCTGAGCAGGAGAGTTCAAAATAGGGAACTTTCATTAGAGCATAATAATGTAAGAACTACCAAAAAGCAGCCTTGAGGTACTGAGGAAGGAAATTGTACTGCTACAGAAAATTGTATCAAATTCTAAATAGGAGAAAGCCATCGCTGTATGGCGTTTCAATATCATATTGGAACGTTTTCTAACAGGACCACCTAAGGATTATCTAATTCTCAAGAGGATATACCATTGTTTGATTTACTAGTTATCTTTGATTAAGAGCCAGTTTCTGTGAATTACCTGTCAATGGTATAGATTTTTTTCCAGTAGAGGTGCAAATGATTTCTCTCAGAAAAGATAACCTAAAAGATTATAGTTTTATTGCCCTGTAGGATATTACTCAGTTTTGTCTCTTAGTGAGTAAATTTATTTCACCAAGTGTTTTCTTTCCTGGCTGACTTAATATCTCTCTCTCTCTCTCTCTCTCTCTCTCTCCCCCTCCCTCTCTCAACATCTTTCTCCATCTCTCTATAGAAATAACTATCTCTACACACATATGCATTCATGTAGAGTATATGTGTGTATATAGAGAATATAAGTATACATATATGTATATGCATATTTATACATGCACATACATAATATATATATATAATATAATGTGTGTGTGTAGAGATCTCAAATGTTCTTAGAGGAGCTTAACCATTCTACTGGCACCCTTATTAGTAATCAAATGTATCTTTGACACATGTTTATGCTACCTTTGTATAAGGGTCATGCTTTAATAAAATGACTCAAAGGTTTTTTACTTGCATTTCCCCAGGTGACACCTTTCACATGTACTTGTCAACCTTCTAAAACGGGTCACTTAAAAGAAACTTATGCATAAATTCATAGGTTTAGAACTACATCGCTGCACTACCCAACTGCCCTCATTTATTAATGATTATTAGTACTTCAAGACAGTATCTGTGAGCAATAATCAGTCATAACAAAACATAGAAGTCTTAACATTTGCAAAGTTGAACGATTTGACTTTCTGATGGGTGAACAAGTTGAATGCATCATGCATCATAACCTTTCAAAGCATTTAAGCAGTTGTCAGTTGGAGAAAATGCTTTTTTTTAACATGTTTACATTTTAGATGAAAACTATTTCACTAAAAAAAATCAGTATTTGTTCATCTGCCATCAAATTTTATCCTTAGAGGAATGAAATAAATTTCATTCTTGGGGTCATATGGAGGGGAATAATATAACATTATTATTTATCAATTAATAAATTTTTACTACTGCACCTTTTGTGATACAATAACTTCAGGCTAGAAGGACATTATGTAAATAATTGAAGTAAATAAAACAAGGACAGAATAACTACTATATTAAACTTCATTAAATAATTCATATAGACAAGAGGTATTAAGCAAGTAATTTGGCTATTCAGTCAGTTTGAGAATAAAGCAACACAAATGACAGTTATCTGTGAAACTTCTCTGAACGTAGATTCTTAGACAAAACAAAGAAATGTCAGCAAAAGTATCCAGGTTGGTGTTAACTATTATCAATGAGAAGATCCTTTATGTAGCACAGTTGTTAACCATTTTACAAATAAATGGGTATGAAAGTGTGAATTCTATCTCAGTAAAAAACCCTTGCTTCTCTTCTCATATTCATTTGTCAGAATTTTTGCTGAATTTCTATAATATTTTTGGATTTCCATAATTTATAAATCCCCTTCAAGAGCCAGTGAGTGGTATCATTAGAATTTGAATGCAAGACTTGTTTTAAACTCTACATTCAGTGTTTTTTTCAAAAGATGTTTGTGTCTATATTCTGCTCATCTTGATTTTATGTTATCAAAACCTTGTTTAATATTTTCAGGAAAGGGGCTGGGATTGTGGCTCAGTGGTAGAGTGCTTGCCTCGCATGCATGAGGCACTGGGTTCGATCCTCAGTACCACATAAAGATAAATAAAATAAAGATATTGTGTCCATCTACAACTTAAAAAATATATTAAAAAATATTTTCAAGATAGAACAGTATTTTCACTTCCATAGGAATAGGATATGTGCATATATAGTAAATTCTCAATTATCTGTGCCAATAAAAAAAACATTAGCATGAAAAATAAAAAAATACAGTCTAGGGGCTGGGGCTGTGGTTCAGTGGTAGAGTATTCGCCTCGCATATGTGAGGCACTGGGTTCCATCCTCATCACCACATAAAAATAAATAAAATAAAAGTATTGTGTCCATCTACAACTAAAGAAAATATTTTTTAAAAAAAACAACAACATAGTCTACCACCACTTGTGAGGTAGGTCCATCTGCAAAAATAAGTGAATGTGTTTCCGTGTCCATTCATATTTATGTATTTCATGACCAACACCACATATTCCTGACTGTATCCCACACAGTTTTCTATCCAAAATATTAGTGCCATCCTGGGGTTTTCCAATACACATAGATTTAGAAAACTTGGCAGTGGGGGCAGGTGTCATTCTTTTACGGAAACACTGTCTTTATTACTGAGGCAAATTGTACTTCTGACCAAAAAGCCAACACACAGAGTTTTCAGGTTTTTCAACCAATTTAAGACATAAAATAGCACTACCATTTAGACAGTCTTCAAATATAAAGGGTAAGAAATAAGAATACTATAAAAACGTCAGGTAGAAAGGCTCAACCATGCTGGACTGAGGTTTAAGAATCTCAGATTCAAGTAGAGGTCATATTGCATGTGTTACATTAGGAAATCACCTGGGAATGTTTTCCTCAAATGGAAACTCAAGGGACTAGCCTGACTCTAAAAAATGTCTTTAGTCCTCTTTTATTCGTTTACTTCTCAAAAATTTTCAAGCATGAAAAATAAAAGCCAAATAAAAATATAATTATTTATGAAAATTAAAACAAGCATCTAAAATTTTAAAAAAGGAAAATGTAATCATATGTCAGTGTTATTCTTTCTCAAAAGAACTAAAATAGCCAAGAAAATGCTTCCTTCATAATACAACTATAAAATCCCATTATTGGGGCTGAGGTTGTGGCTCAGTGGCAGAGCGCTTACCTTGTACATGTGAGGCACTGGGTTCGATCCTCAGCACCACATAAAAATAAATAAAATAAAGACACTGTATCCATGTATAACTAAAAAATGTTTGAAAAACATCCCATTATTGGAGAACTGTTCAATTTATTGCAACAATACCTGTAACTATACTCATTGAGACAAAATTCTAAGTATCTCTTAAACTTGGATTTTATTATTTTTGCCATGTTGACAAAAATGTGACTATAGTAAATGCTAAAGATTACAAAATAACTTTTTAAAATGTTACTTATTTATCTAAGAACATACAAGTTAAAAATCAATATGAATCAACACTTTAAGTCTCCTTTCCCTGAAAAAAAATTCCTTAAGTATTATCTTCAGGGTCATTAATATCCAACTAAATGTGGTCTGTCTGAATAATTTGGCACCTTAGCTAAGACTGAAAAAAAAATAGTAAATTAATGAAAGCATGCCTTTTCTACTAGCATAGACATTTCAGTTCTGAGACCCCCTCAAATGTAGCTGAAGTTGGTTTCCATGGTAACTGAAGAATGAGCTCTGATGAGTCTTAAAACAGACAAATAAGAATCTTTGTTTCTTACAAGTGGGCAACAATTTACTTCTTTAATGCTTAATGGAAGACATTAGAATCTATTTTGGTTTGAGACAAAACTGGAAGGAAGCCAGTTCTGTCAATTACACAAAACCAGAAAGGTAAATATTAGTAAAGTTAAGGTTAGTACAGGATACTAATACATACCCTAGTTTTTATAGCCTTTTTCTGGGTATTTTTTCTGAAAAAGGAATATATTATTATATTAAGTATCATATGCTACCAAGAAAAATTTGAAAACTAATTTTCTTAATCCAAATGGATGAATTACTTGCCATTATCACTGTTGCCTTTAAATGATTTCTTATGGATGGGTTTGATCCCCAGTGAAAGAAAAATAAAAATAAAAGATTTCTTATAAAATACAAAATGTGTAGGTGTAGCACTGAAAAAAAAGTCAAAATAGGTGTTTACTTTGCTGTAATTTCTTTTGGCAGGTGCGTTAATGGTCAGTCCATAAAAGAACAAAAACTTGCTAACTATAGAGTTGAAAAACAGGTTGAGCCTGTCAAAGTCAAGAGAAAACACAAATCCCATGAATTTATAAAAAGAAAATTGGTATTAGTCAAGAATAAATCATGACCCTACTTGAATATAAACCCATATAGAAATGATAATATGAACAGACAAATCAACCCCAATCCAAAAATAAACAAAAAAGACAGTCAACTCCCTGAAGGTGAATCTGTTTCTCTTGGTTATGACCCTATTTACAAAGGTAGTGATTATATCTGAGAGGTCCCTGGTTACAGACCCAGGATCTTGAAGACATTCGGTAGAATCCAAATCAAAGAGACCTTTACAAAGAACTATCACACTCTCTAGTGCTCAGACACTTGAACCTTAGCAAACTGAATTTATTTTACTGCAAAACAAAAAAAGAAAAATCATAATTGTTGGAAAATTTGGGTTGAAACTGTCTTTATTTCAACTGTTCAAAGCAAAAAGTTAGAACATGTCATCTCGTATTTCTTTGCAAACCCTATTTTTTTTTTTTTTTTTTGGTACTGGGGATTGAACTGAGGGGCACTCGACCACTGAGCCGTATCCCCAGCCCTATTTTGTGTTTTATGTAGAGACAGGGCCTCACTGAGTTGCTTGGCGCCTCGCCATTGCTGACAAACCCTATTTTTTTTTTTTAGTTTATGAGAAGCATTGTAATAGGCAGGACAGATTCTGCTCTTCTGGTGTGTTTGTGCCATTTAGAGGATGTGAAGCACTGGTGTTGGGGCCCACAGCAAATGAAGCACAACTTGGACTTTACCTCTCTCTCACCCCTTCACCAGACACATTAGTGCAATGTATAAACAGCACAGTGGTAAACGATGGCCTTGGCATGGGATCTTGAGTATATGTAGTAATGAACAGAAGAGGCAAATCAATACCAAAGCAAAATGATAATTGAGATTTAGCTATCAAAGGACATCAGTATTTAAGAAAATTAGATGAAATACATGGAGAACTTACTATGTGCCAGGAACCCTGTGTAAGAAATGCAAAGTAGGATCTGAGGACTCTGCACATACCAACTCCACTCACATCCCTGCACCAAAAGATTTGACCAGCTCTAGCACAGCTTCCTTGGATTATCTCTGTCCACCTTTGGGTTCCTTTCTGAAAAAGCTTCAGGCTGTCACAAAAATTTACTGCCTGCTCTAACCAGTACTCTACAATAGGCCCCTGACCCTCCCTTTCTTAAAGAATTTGCTAAAAGGCTTACAACTATAAATCCTTCTGTCTGTCCCTTTGAGATACATGTGTTTGTATCTCCTGGACTGTCTTTCTCAAGGACCTGGAAGCCTTTCCTTTGAAATGTATTACTCAGGAAGGAATGCTCTCTGTCTCCCAGGCTCTGTGAGAGGATCAAACCCTAACTTCAATAATTGCCTGCTAGCTCAGACACAGCAGACCTAATCACACTTGCACTGACTGAGCCTCATTCCCACTTTTAGTAACTTTTCACTTTCCTGGTCCTACTTAAGCCCCTTCTTTTTCCTCCTCTGTACTTCCTCATTCTCTTTTTAAAATACCTTTTGCACAAATTGGAAGGGAGTGTATCTCTTTTCCCTACTGGCAGTAGTTACTGAATCAAATCTGTTTTCACTTGAACTAATGTTCAGTTTTATCTTTGACAGATCTAAAGAAATTATTATGGGAAACAAATATATTCAAAATACCCATAAAATACAGAATTAAAATACTATGATAGCACATTTATGAGTTAAAGTGAGATTATTTAAAATAAAGCCCACACATTGCTACAAATAATAAAATGGTAATATCTGAGAAGAATGGAGAGAGACATTGGACAGAAAAGCAAGGAAATTAGATTTTACTTAGGTTTTATAAGAAGGCAAGGAGTGGGACTTTAATTGAGCTTCACAAGTTTAGATTTAAAGAAAGGAAATAGAATTGAATTTACATTGACATAGATTCATATTACTCCAAAAGACATAAGCGTTATTATAAGCATACCAATAAATTCCACAAGGGGAGACATTTTGTTCGACTTTTTTCCAAATCTCTACCATCAATGAGTACAATACAATAGTCTCAACAAATATTAATCAAATTAAGAGCTAGATGAAGCTTGGAATGGTAGTGTACACCTGTAATTCCAGCAAAGGAGGATAACAAGTTCAAGGCCAGTCTAAGCACCTTAATGAGACCCTATCTCAAGAAAAAATTTAAAAAGGACTGGGATGTAGTTCCATGGTACATCACCCCTGGGTTCAATTTCCAATACCTAAAAATAAAAAGGACTAAAAGGAGAAAAAAGAATCATTTAAAGACTAAATTGGAGCTAAAAGGCAATTTATACAAATTGCTTTCCCAACTTTCTGTTCAAAGTCTACATATAATGAAAATTTTATCCCAATATGAATCTAGCTAGGTTCTAAATCACAAAGTATGCAGACAACTACCTGAGGCTCCACATTCACAGAGGATAATACTAGGGAGGACAAAGAAGAGTACATGTGTTATCTTACTATTAAATAATTACAATTTATTATTAAGAGAATACATTTTATAGAGAGTTGAAAAAAACTCATGAAATAAAATGGAAGAGAATATAGAGACAAAATTGAGATGATAAATGTAAAACTTAGAAAAGTCTGAGTTCTCACATGCACAAAATATTTCCACAGCTTTTTAGAAACAAAATATTTAAAGATAAAATTGAATAAATTTTTTCTGAAATACAAGGATAAGATTTGAGATCACATAAAAGTTTCATAAAATGAAAAGAATAATCATATGAAAGTCAGACAACAGATATTCCAAATATATAATAGATATTTAATTTAAAGAAATTTTAAGGAAAAAAAGGAAGGAATTCCCAAAAGACTTGAAATTCGAGAGTAAAGAATTATTTAGCAGAAAAATATTAGGTGAGCATCAAAACAGGTGTATTCTAGTGTTCAAGGATAAATAATTTGGTAAATATTCTGACACAAAACATAGATTGCTTATATTTACATACATATGTACTATTTCAGATGTTCGTTCCTTTGTAGAAATCCATATTTCAATCTAAAATCATTTTTAGTCTAGCCAAGTAACTCCAGTTAGTGTTTCTTATAGTGCTTGTCTGTTGTCTGCTCTCTTCCTGGGACTCTACCATGCTAGGCTGGCTGCTCACTGCTATATTACAGGTCACTTTATTTGTTTTCTAGTCTTTTTTATCTGTTTCATATTTCTACTGCTTTTTTCAAATTCACTAATCTCTTCTGTTGCGGTATCTAATTTACTATAATTCCAATCACTTTATATTTCAACTCGAATATTTGTATTTCTAGAGGTTCACTCAGGCATTATTTTTTAGTCATAAAAAATTTCCTTTTTCTCATTATTTTGTCTACTTTTTTTGAACATATATAGTGGATTTATAGTAGCTGTATAATATCATTGTCCATTAACTCTATCATCTTTGTCATTTCTTGGTCAGTTGGTGTTTTAGTCAGCTTTTTCCCTTCTGTGACTAAAAGACCTGACAAGAACAATTAGAGAAGGAAAAGTTTTATTTTGGGGCTTGTAGTTTCAGAGGTTTCAGTCCTTAGATGGCCTACTCCTTTGTTCTGGACCCAAGGTGAGGCAGAACATTGTGGCAGAGTGTGATGGAGGAAAGCAGCTCAGGACAGGACACCAGGAAGCAGAGGAAGAGAGAGAAAGAGCACTGTTCAACAAGGACAAAATATGTATCCCAAAGCTGCACCTCCAGGGCCCTACCTCCTTCAGCCACAGTTATTACCCAGTTAGTCTCTATCGAGGGATTAATGCACTGATTAAGTTAAGGCTCTCATAATCTCATCATTTTACCTCTAAACATTCCTGCATTGTTGCATACATGTGCTTTGGGGGTGTACCTAATATTTGAACAATAACAGTTGGCACTGAGTGATTTTCCCCTCAGTGATGAGTTGTATGTTCTTGCTTCTTGACATGTCTGGAAATTCTGGTTGAATGCTAGATATTGTTATTTTACAGTGTTTTACACTTTTAAAATATTCTTTTAAAGATCTGAAGGCATGATTCAAGGTCCAAGTAAATTGCCTGTAACAAATTTGATCTTTTTGAGGTTTAATTTTTAAGCTTCATTAGTAAGGGTAGATAACAGCCTTTAGTAATAGGACAACTTTTCCCTCCTGAAGAGGCAATGCATTCCATTAGAAAGAGAGTTGACTGAAGGAGGTTAGAACATAAAGTAGTCCCAACACTGTGAGCTTCAGGGGTGTCTATGTTCCCCTTTTTTGTTTTTAAATGGGTCTTCTTCAGCTTCATTGGTTTCCTCACATGAATGTACAGACCTTTATTCAAAGATGACACATCCACATGCAAATTTATAGAATTCTTATCTTTTAGCAGCTTCATCCTCTTCAGTACTCTGAAAACTGTAGCTTCCTTGGCCCAAGCCAACTTTTAACTCCATCTCCTCAACTCAGCTACTGGGCCCTGTTTGGCTGCAGCCTCTCTGTACTAACAAAGATACTAACAAACTATCTGGAAACTTTTACCAGATAGTGAGCTGCAGGGCTTACCCTTTTTGTTTCTCTGCTCTCAAGCATATAGAATAAAAATGAACACAGACTCCTAAATTAGTCCAAAAACAATGAAATGACATATTTAAAATCTTGAAAGAAAAATACCATCAAAAATTATCAACCTAGCAAAACTATCTGCCAATAATGAAGACTAATTAAAAGTATTTTGAGGCAAATAAAAAGTTGAAAGAATTAGTTACCAGAGGACCTGTGTTAAAAGAAACGTTAAAGTTTTCAAACAGAAAATAGGATACCACATAGATCCTGCATATTCACAAAGAGATGATGAGTATCAGAAATGATAAATGTAAGTACATGAAAAAACCAAACAAACAAAATAACAGAACTAAAAAGAAAAATTTAACAGTGCACAGCAGTAGAGATTCCAACATGCCTTTTCTAGTAATTAATAGAATAAGTAAAAACAAAATCAGTAAACACAAGAGAGAGATACAACATTATAAACCAATTTGACCTAATTGGCATTTATAGAACACTCTATGCTGCAATAGTAAAATAAGTATTTTTAAGCATAAATGGATAGAACATTAACTATATCATTAAAGGAGTTCCTATAAATTACAAATCAAGTCTTCTATGACATAATTAAATTAGAAATCAATAATGAAAAATTTCTAGAATATCCCTAAATATTTGGCAATTAAATAACATAGATATAAATAAACATAGGTTTAAAAAATCACAATGAAATTAGAAAATATGAATTGAAATTAAAAAATTAAAAAATGCAACATAAAATATGAGATATAACTAAAGCAATTACTTGAAAGACAATTTATAGCTTTAAATTCTCATATTAGAGAAAGAAAAAGGTCTGAAATCTATTACCCAAGACTTCCTATTGAGAAGCTATAAAAAGGGCTAGGGATTTGGCTCAGTGGTAGAGCACTTGCCTAGCATGCTTGAGGCCCTACATTTAATATACAATACTTTAAAAACCTATAAAACAAAAAAAATGAAGGCTAATGTAAATAATAAAAATAATAATAATAGTAAAAATTAACAAAAATAAAAACAAACAAATCAATTAAACAAAAATACTCCTCTCCATAAAAAACTAATATAGTTGGACCATAGTTAGATTAAACAATAACAAAAGAAAAAGATAGCTTGAATTGCTAATACCAGGAAAAAATGTGATATAAATTGCTAATGATACTATAGTTATTAAAAGAATAAGAAGATATTATTTATAAAATGTGTGACTGTAATGTTAATAATCTAGATGAAGTAAACAATTTTCCTAGAAGACACAATTATAAAACAGACCCAAGAAAAAATAGAAAACAAAAATGGATGAGGACTTTCTATTAGAATGACACAAATTTACAAATACAACTCATGAAGTTAAATAGCAAAAAATTCTTACATTTATTATATAAATTAAACTTCTAATTATATATCTTCCCCCAAAGAAAACTAAACAATACAAAAAGGCAAGAAAAAGAAATAAAAGGTCACACAGATTAGTAAATCCTATAGATAACATAGACATCTATGTAGAAAGCTCTAAGTAATCTATGAAAATATATTAGAGTTAAGTTAAATTATCAAAAAGTAAAATTAGCAATATAGTAGGAAAAAAATCAAGACACATCAATCATATTTCTCTATATGGCAATAAACAAATGAAAGACAAAATTTATAACAACACCATTTTAATAACATTCCAAACTATGAAGTAATTAGGAATAAATTTAGCAAAATAATTGAAAGAAATAATAAAGAAAAGCACTAAACATTGCTGGAAAAAGTCAAAAAGACCTAAATAAATAGGTATTTGTTATTGGACCAGAACATTAAATGTGCTAACCATTTGATTAATAGATTCAGGAGAATCTAAATCAACAACTATTGTTGGACTTTTTATAGAAATTGCTGAAATGATTTTTAAATGTATATAAAAAAGTGAAAGACTTTAATAAAAAATAATATTTTTAAATTACAAAGCTTGAGAAATGAAACTGTCTGATATCAATACATCAGAAAGCTGCTGTACATAGGCTTATGTACTTATATAGACCAATGAAATTAATAGAATCCAAAACTAAATCTACCCTTCTGTGTTCCTTTGATTAATGCAAAGGTGTCTGGATAAGTCAGTGAGGAGAACAATAGTTTTACAATAAATAGAAAATATGAATGAAATTAGAAAACATAAATTGAAAGAAAATATAAAAATTAAAAACAGCATAATAAAATTTGTGAGATACAACTAAAGCAATTACTTGAAAACAATTTAGATTTAGAACAATTAGATTTCAATATTAAAAAAAAAAAAACAAGAACTTGGCTCGTACTTTACTATATACATAAAAATTAAAATGGGCCAGGCGCGGTGACGCACACCTGTAATCCCAGCACTTTGGGAGGCTGAGACAGGAGAATCACGAGTTCAAAGTCAGCCTCAGCAACAGCAAGGCACTAAGCAACTCAGTGAGACCCTGTCTCTACATAAAACACAAAATAGGGCTGAGGATGTGGCTCAGTGGTCGAGTGACCCTGAGTTCAGCCCCCAATACAAAAAAAAAAAATTAAAATGGATCATAGTCCTAAACATAAAGGCAAAATTATAAACTTTTAGAAGAAAATCCTAGTGACCTTGGTGTATTTTTCTTTAAAAGAACATAAGAAAGCATGAACTAGAAAATAAAAAATTGATAAAATATACTTAATCAATATTTAAAATGTCTGCTTGTCAAAACTGTGAATTAACTTACAGTTTACACAATTTGCCGACTAAGAAACTATCCTGCCACAGTTCCATGGACAGGGTCATCTAAGACTCCTGGTTCTGACCTTTATTCCTTATGATACAGGAAGCAGCATGATCATCAACATTTGCATCAGCTCCCTTTGTCCCCAAGTCCCTCAGGAATGAAGCAGATGGACCTAGATGGTTGCCTCAAAATTCATTGAGTTATATAACAAAAGAGGAACCAGGAGTTTAAGGAATTCACATCTTTTACCTTGTGCAGAAAGCATTCCTTGCCTCCATTTATTACACTAGACAGTCAGCAGGCCTGCCCTTTTGCTCTAGAAGGAGGCATCACTTCTTTCCTCCAACTATTAGCCATACAAGCATCGTTTTTAAAGATAGTCCAGAGAAACCAGGTGCAGTGTCACACACCTGTAATCCCAGTGACTCAGGAGGCTGAGGCAGGAGAATTGCAAGTTCAAGGACAACCTCAGCAACTTAGCCAGATCCTGTCTCAAAAAAAGAATAGAAAGGCCCACAGGTTGTAGTGTTGCATCCAACCTGCGCCTCTCCCCAAGAAGTGCAGCCCAGACAACTCTGCAGAAGCAGCAAAGTTTATTGAGGAAATAGGCACACAGGCTAATCAATTGGGGTCAGCTCTCCTTTCCTTCAGAGAGTGACCCCAAAGTGAGGGTTTCAGAGGTTATTATAGGGTGGGCTAGCTACATGACTCAGGAAAACATTTGGCAGATATTTAATCTATATTTATTTACAGTTCAACTGTGACAGCACCTCCTATGTGCCCTTTCAGTTCCTGGAACATTAGGTAACTGGCCAGGGGATCTGGCACCCTATGGTATTGCCCTCCCTCCATCTGTGAGAAGCAAGCATGGCAAAGCATTAATCACAGAAGCACAAAGAGCAGGTTAGCTGATTCGTGCAGGCCTGAACCAGAGTGACTCCATTTTGAGTTTGGATTTTACAGTAGCTCATTGTAAAGTGCCCCTGGCTTCAATCCTCAGTAAGTATCAAAAATGAAAATTTAAAAAATAAAATAAAAGATCTGTGATACCAAATATATAACTTCTATTAATGAATAAACACATAAACCCATTTATGATCATAAACAATGAACAATAAACCCAATATAAATAATGGTGAGGATATAGCTCAGAGGTAGAGTGTTTACTTAGAGTTTGTAAAGCCCTGGGTTCAATTCCCAGTGGGAGGGAGGAAAGAAAAGGAAAGAAGGAAGGAAGGAAGGAAGGAAGGAAGGAAGGAAGGAAGGAAGGAAGGAAGGAAGGAAGGAAGGAAGAAAGAAAGGAAGAAAGAAGGAAGAAGGAAGGAAACAAATGAGGTAAAAAAAGAAAGAAAGAAAGAAAGAAAACAAATGAGGAAAACAAAAAATCTAAATAAATATTTCACAAAAAGAAAATATTTGAAGGGATATTAAGTTTATGACAATATGTTCAATATCATTCTATGTCATCATGGAAATGCAAATTAAAACCATAATTTGTTATTACTTCATATCTACAAGAATGGCTATAATTGAAAACACTGCTATCACCAAATGTTGACAGGAATATGGAGCAATAGGAACACTCATATATTATTGGTAACAATATATAATAGTATAACCATTTTGTCAACCATTTTGGCAATTTCTAATAACACAAACCATTTGACTTTGTTTAGATATGAGGAGTCCCCCAAAACTCATGTGTGAGACAATGCAAGAAAGTTCAGAGATGAAATAATTGGGTTTTGAGAGACTTAATCTAATCAGGATTATTAATTCCTGATAGGAATTAACTGGGTAGTAACTATAGGCAGAAAAGGTGTGGCTGGAGGAAGTGGATCATTGAGGCATACCTTTGTGATGAGGGAAGTCTCTCTGTTTCCTGGTGTTCTGTCCTGAGCTGCTTTCCTCTGCCATACTCTTCCACAATGGTATTCTGCCTAGTTCAGGTCCAGAGCAATGAAACCAGTCATCTATGGACTGAGACCTCTGAAACCGTGAGCCCCAAAATAATTTTCCTCCTCTAAAATTGTTCTGGTAGGGTCTTCTGGTCACAGCAATGAAAAAGCTGACTAAAATACATGTCCAGTAAAAGACTTTAACAAAAATAAGACTTGAATAAGAATATGAATAATTATCAATTAGTAAATTGTGATATATTCCTACACTGGGAATGTAGCTTAGTGGTAGAGTGCTTGCCTCATATAGTTAAGGCCCTGAGTTCGAGTCCCAGTACCACACACACACACATATAAAATTCCTGCACAGGAATACTACTTGGCAATTAAAGTAATAATAATAATAATAATAATAATAATAATAATAATACCAGTACAACAAACAACACAGATGAATTACAAAAATATTAGATTAAGCCCAAGAAGCCAGACACAAAAGAAACTGTATGGTTTCAATTTGGCTAAATTCTGAAACAGACAGAATTAATCTATAGAGATAGAAAGAATCAGTGAATACTTTTGGGATTCAGAGTTTGACTTCAGGAGGCTCAAGGGAACCTTTTAAAATAACTGAAACACAACTGTAATGCACGAACAAAAACGTGAAAAATATAACAATAAAAAGTAAAATAACTCAAACCTTTTGAAACTTCATTACAGTAGTATCCAGTTGTATATATTTGTCAAAACTCATTAAACTGTAACTTAATACGTATTTTGTTGTATGCAAATTTTGTTCATACAGAGTTGATTAAAATACTCTATTTGAAGATATGGTCCATTTACATAAAAAATGACTTGAAATAAATTCACAGGTAAAGATATTATAAAAACAATATAGTGCTAAGACTTTGAATATAGTGAAACTGATTTAAATATAATCAAATCATCTGGTATAGATACAAAATAGCATTGAGTTTTTGTAATTAACATAGAAAACTCTGCAGTGCTCAAGGAGGCTGAGCTCTGTTCCTCTGAACCCCGGTGGTCAGACTTGCTTATGTCTTAGCATTTCTCCAGGACTGACTGACCCCAGAATACTGTGGGACATAGCACATTCATCTGTCACCAAACCAGCTTTCTGATTCCAAGGCTACATCTCTTCATTGAACTAGCAAGAGGATTGTCAGTGTTTTGCACTTGGCCCTGATTTCAGCTCCATGTTTGAATCCTTGCTCTGCAATAGACTACTCCTTGGTTGCAGACCTCACTCTCCATAGTCAGTGGGACCATGGAAAAGTTGCTACTATGTTCATGGGGGTGCATTTGAGAAAGATGACAAGGAAGTCCTTTTTAGCACTCTTAGCTTTAATATTTGCTGGGCTTTGTTATTTCAGCTCTCATGATATGGGCATCTGCAAAGCTGTTGTCATGCTGTGGATGCTCTGACCTTTTTGACTTAATACCTTAAGAATTGATTGTATGCTACCTATTGTCTGCTCTATTATTCCATTCAGCAAACAATAAGGAGGAAACAACAAATAAGTCTGCTGGTGGATAAGCCTCCTAATCATATGGGTATTTTATAATTTAGTTATTGAGGAAAAAGTTTGAGAGGAAGTATATCCAAGAAATTATGAGACTGAGTTCTGTATTCTTGTGAGTAAATGGGGTTGTCTCCCAGCTCACAAGACTCAAAAGTAAAACTTACATGAGCTTTTGCCTTTTAATTTGTCAATCTCGTAAAGAGAATTCAGTTTTGTTATCATCAGTTTGTGATCACACATCTGCATTTGTTGTAGGAATAATGGACAAAGGGAAAGACTCAATTCATAGGTAAAGACTTTGCAAAAAATTAGTGTTCAATTTTTAGAAAATTTTTATATGTTGAGTTGATACCAGGTACTGATGGTTAAATGTCCTAGGAAAATTTAAGATAAGAAGATGCTGAAATCTCAGATTACAAATTTCTAAATCCTGAGAAGGAAAGTGTGGAGAACTTCTGTATTTAGAGAAGCTCCAGTTAGAGAAGAGTTCTTCCATATAGATATATCAGAATATTACAGATTCTAAACAGATGTAACCCTCACATGTGCTTTACTTGTCCTAAAATAATCTGTCTACAAATATAAACTATAAATAATAAATTATTTTGCCACTATAGGAATTGCTAGCATGAAAATGTATTCTATGAAAATAAAGCATTTTTTAAAATAAAATATTTTATAATAAAAAGACTGAAATGAATGAGAGTAGTAAAACAATTCAGTGAGGTAGCTGGATACAAAGTTAATTTTCAAATTTTTTTTTGCTTTGCTATCTAAAGTTTAAAAATGCAATGTAACAACACTCAGAGTAACAATCCAAAAGCAAATACACTTAGGTAATATAAAGGATAGTAAATACAAAGGACATATATAAAAATATTTAATAAATTCCACTGTGGAACACAAGATATACTTGAAAGACAGTAGGTCTATCCTTTGGATTGACTGTTGCAACATAGTAAACTGCCCTAAAACTAAGTAGCTTAAAATATGTATCTGTGGATTTTCTGGGGTTTAGCTGACCTTTAAGGAGCATGGCTATGCAGCTCTATTGCTCCATAGAATTCTTTAGGCTGCCTGGTATTTCTTCATGTTGTGGTAGCCATGCTCTGCTCTACAGCTCTCTCCTGTTCCTTCTAGGGTTTCAAGTAAAGTTGGTGTGTGTTAGTCAGCTTTTTGTCATTATTCTCCAAACACTTTAGAAGAAATACTTAAAGGAGGAAAGATTTATTTTGTCTCATGGTTTCAGAGATTTCAGTCCATGTTCAGCTGGCTCCATTGCCTTGGGCCCGAGATGAGGCAGAGCATGCTTAGCTCATGGCAGCCAAGAAGTAGAGGGCAGGGGAGACAGCAGAGAAGAACAACTCTTCCAGGGCACCTCCCCAGTGATCCATCTCCCTCAGCCACTCCCCACCTGCCTACAGTTACCACCCAGCCATTCCATTCAAACTAGGATGGACTGATTAGGTTATAGCTCTCACAATCCAATCATTTCACCTATGAATATTCCTGCATTAACACAGGAGCTTTGAGGGAACATGTTATATCCAAACAATACTAATTACAATGCTGCAGATCAAACCAGGGCTTTGTGTATACTAGACAGATGTTGTGCCACCGAACTACATCCACAACCCTACACAAATTCATTGACATTTCTCCCATAAAAAGGAGTCTATGACCTTCCATTTGAACATGTGAAGCCATTATACTTGAACAGAATGTTCAAGAAGAGACACTGCATCACTTCTGAAGCTTTGTTAGCAAGGTCACCCGACTTTTAAAAAAGATGCCTCAGTACTTCAGAATGAGCCGGGCATGGTGGCACATGGTTGTAATCCCAGCACTTTGGGAGGCTGAGACAGGAGAATCGCGAGTTCAAAGCCAGCCTCAGCAACAGTGAGGCGCTAGGCAACTCAGACCCTGTCTCTACATAAAACACAAAATAAGGCTGGGGATGTGGTCGAGTGCCCCTGAGTTCAATCCCCAGCACCAAAAGAAAAGAAAAAAAGAAAGAAAAACTTCAGAATGATTATTATAGTGCTAAATGAATTTGTTAATTTGCATAATTGTGTTAGCACACGTTTTGGTTTGAATGACTAAAATATATCCCATAATTAATACTTACAATTATGCTTACCTTTACATTTAAATTTTTGTTTTATGTAAAGTCCATAAACAACAATAAAAAAAAAAAAGACAAATAGACTTAACTTTGGTTAAAGAACTCAGCTTTCAAACCATATGATCACAATAATTGTATAAGAACAGCTTTTTTCTGGTTATTCTACAAAGTAGCGAGGGCAGCCTGGTGGCTGCACTGTTGATACAAGGCAAAGATAGAGTTAGCTGAAGCTAACAGGGCAATGTCCTCGTCAACAAAGTAGGATCACAGAGAGAAGTTCACAAAATCTCAGAGGGCTGTAGGAGTCAGTGCAGTGCCATGGACCTGGAGTTTTCCTGACCTAAACCATCCCCAAAAGTCCTTCATCCTAACAGCCTTAAGACAGAACTACATTAAGGTCTGAAAATGCAGCCAGTCCACCCACACAGCACAGCTGAATTCACAGCACCATAAGTCAGCTGGTCAGGACATGTGCGAGAACAAATGAGATGAATATTACTAACTAGTGTTTGTATGTGGTACAGAATTAGGGCAGCTGCAAACAGAGCATTCAAAAACAAATTGATACAGAGAACACATAAGCAAAGCTTGAAGTAAAACTGCTTAGCAAAAGAATGTGAGGTGAGTGGGCAGAAGTTGACAATAGCAATTGAATTTGCAAAAATTAGAGTAAATATACTGATTTTCCCAGTGCGAGCAAGACATGCTGTTGTAAAATGGAGGTTGGTAATGCATGCTAGTGTTAAGTGTAGAGACTGTTGCTTCCCAGAAAGGCAGCATGAAATTTCTACACCTACTCGGACCTTTAAAACAAAACATGAAGATAGGTACACCTTGTGTATTCTCTTCGTTCAAACTTTTCCTCCAATTTGAAATAACTGCTGCACTCCTGATACCATTACAAGGACTTTACTTCAATATCTGATGCAAATCTCTTTGACTCTGCTCCATTTAGTCAGTCTCTCATATACTCCAACATTTTCTACCAGTTAGTCCTCATTTGTTGCTGCTTTATGTGTGCCTGATGGTATTAATGCATAGTTTCCATAATTTTTAATGTTTTTATTAGTGCATTATAATTATATATAATAGCAGGATTCATTCTGACATAATAATACATACATGAAATATAATTTGCTTCATCTCAGTTCCCAGTGTGATTCCATATATATATATATATATTTTTTTTTTTTAATTGGTACCGAGGGTTGAACCCAGGGGCACTTAATCACTGAGCCACATCCCCCCTTTTTTATATTTTATTTAGAGACAAGTTTTCGCTGAGTTGCATAAGACCTTGCTAAGTTGCTGAGACTGGCTTTGAACTCATGATCCTCCTGCCTCAGCCTCTTGAGCCAGTGGGAATATAGGCATGCACCACTGTGTCCAAAGGGATTCCATAATTTGTACTTATTACATAAATCAATACTGGATACGCTCAAAGAGTTATAGTGGCAAACCTTCAAGCATGTTTGTGGCATGTTTTTAAGGATTGAAAATGTTTTACCAAAGTAAGTCCAAGGACCACCTGCATCAGAAAACTTCAAGTACTTGTTGGAAGTGCAAACGCCTGGACTTACCCCTAGATCACATTAAATCAGACTCTGGGTGATACTCAGACCAAAATTTAAATACGTTCCTCTGGATGCTTATGTCTAATCTAATGAAGATTTACTTCAGGATCCGTTATGCCCAGAGCCATTTAAGCTACATTTCATGAATAACGATTAGACATCTACTTTGTGCATTATGCTGTATATAGGACAAGAATGAAACTTTATTTTTTTAAATTTTTTAAAATTTATTTATTCTACTTAGGTATACATAACAGCAGAATGTACTTTGGCTTATTGTACACAAATGGAGCACAACTTTTCATTTCTCTGGTTGTATATGATGTAGAGTTGCACCATATGTGCAGCCATACATGTACCCAGAGCAATGATGTCCATCTAATTCCACCATCTTTCCTGCCTCCATGCCCCTACCTTTTTCTCCCTCCCCTTTGACCAAAGTCCCTCCATTCTTCCTATGTCCCCTCCCCCATCATAAGTAAGTGTCCTCCACTTCCCAGAGAGAACATTTGACCTTTGGATTTTGGGGATTGGCGTATTTCACTTAGCATGATATTCTCCAACTCCATCCATTTACCTGCAAATGCCATAATTTTATTCTCTTTTATTGCTGAGCAATATTCCATTGTGTATATATACCACAGTTTCTTTATCCATTCATCTATTGAAGGGCATCTAGGTTGGTTCCACAGTTTAACTATTGTGAACTGAGCTGCTATAAACATTGAAGTGATTATGTCACTATAGTATGCTGTTTTGAAGTCCTTTGGGTATAGACCAAGGAGTGGGATAGCTGGGTCAAATGGTGGTTCCATTCCAAGTTTTCTAAGGAATCTTCATACTGCTTTCCGATTGGTTGCACCAATTTGCAGACCCACCAGCAATGTATGAGTGTACCTTTTCCCCCAAATACTCATCAACACTTCTTGTTGTTTGTATTCTTGATAATTGCCATTTTTATTGGTGTGAGATGAAATCTTAACCTAGTTTTGATTTGCATTTCTCTAATTGCTAGAGATATTGAACATTTTTTCACATATTTGTTGATCGATTGTATATCTTCTGAAAAGTATCTGTTCAGCTCCTTAGCCCTTTATTGATTGAGTTTGTTGTTGTTTTAGTTTTAGTTTTAGTGGTTTGTTTGGTGTTAAGTTTTTTGAGTTCTTAATATACCCTGGAGATTAGTGCTCTATCTGATGTGTGTGTGGCAAAAGTTTGCTCCAAGATGTAGGCTTTCTGTTCACCACATTGATTGCTGCTTTAGCTGAGAAGAAGCTTTTTAGTTTGAATCCATCCCATTTATTGATTCTTGATTTTATTTCTTGTGCTTTAGGAGTCTTGTTAAGGAAGTCAGGACCTAATCCGACATGATGAAAATTTAGGCCTACTTTTTATTCTATTAGGCACAGGGTTGCTGGTCTAATTCCTAGCTCCTTGATCCAGTTTGAGTTGAATTTTGTGCATGGTGATAGGAGTTTATTTTCATTTTGTTACATATGGATTTCCAGTTTTCCCAGCACCATTTGTTGAAGAGGCTATCTTTTCTCCAATGTATGGTTTTGGTGCATTCGTCTAGTAAAAGATGACTCTATTTAGGTGGGTTTGTCTCTGTATCTTCTATTCAGTACCATTAGTCTACATGTCTATTTTGGTGCCAATACCATGCCATTTTTGTTACTATAGCTTTGTAGGATAGTTTAAGTTCTGGTATTGTGATGCCTCCTGCTTCATTCTTCTTGCTAAGGATTGTTTTGGCTATTCTGGGTCTCCTATTTCTCCACAGAATTTCAGGATTGGTTTTTACTATTTCTTTAAGGAAAGATGTTGGGATTTTAATTGGAATCACATTGAATCTATATAGTGCTTTGGATAGTATGGACATTTTGACAATATTGATTCTGCCTATCCCAAAGCATGGGAGATCTTTCTAAGATCTTCTTTAATTTCTTTCTCTAGTGTCCTGTAGTTTGCATTATAGAGGTCTTTCACCTCTTTTGTTAAATTGATTCCCAAGTATTTTATTTTTTGAGGGGCTATTGTGCATGGGGTAGTTGTCCTTATTTCTCTTTCAGAGGATTCATCACTGATGTAAAGAAATGCATTTGATTTATGGGTATTGATTTTATATCCTGCTACTTTACTGAATTCATTTATTAATTCTAGAAGTTTTCTGGTAGAATTTTTGAATCCTCTAAGAATAGAATCATGTTGTAGGCAAATAATGATAGTTTGAGTTCTTCTTTTCCTATTCATATCCCTTTAATTTCTTTCATCTGTCTAATTGCTCTGGCTAGAGTTTCAAGTACTATGTTGAATAGCAGTGGTGAAAGAGGGCATCCATGTCTTGTCCCCATTTTTAGAGGGAATTCTCATTTTTCTCCATTTAGGATGATGTTGGCCTTGAGTTTAGCATAGATAGCTTTTACAATGTTGATGTATGTTCGTACTATCTCTAGTTTTTCTAGTGTTTTGAATGTGAAAGGTACTGTATTTTGTCAAATGCTTTCTCTGCATCAATTGATATAATCATTATTCTTATCTTTAATTCTATTGATGTGATGGATTATGTTTATTGATTTCTGTATGTCGAACTAATCTTGCATTGCTGGAATGAACCCCACTTGATCATGGTGTACTATATTTTTAATATGCTTTGTATGCATATTATTGGTATACATATGCTTTGTATGCATTTTATTTTCAATAAAATTTTTTCATCCATGTTGATCAGGGATATTGGTCTGAGATTTTCTTTCTTTGACATGTCTCTGTCTGGTTTTGGTATCAGGGTGATACTAACCTCATAAAGTGAGTGGAAGTGTTCCCTTCTTTTCTATCTCATGGAATAATTTCAGGAGTATTCTTATTAATTCTTATTTGTAGGTCTTGTAGAACTTGGCTGAGAATCTGTCTGGTCCCAGGCATTTCTTTGTTGGTGGGCTTTTGATTGTGTCTTCTATTTCCTTGCTTGAAATTGATGTGTTTGAGTTGTGGGTGTCTTCCTGGTTCAATGTGGGTAGGTCATATGCCTCTAGAAATTTGTCAGTGTATTAAAATGGCCATACTACCCAAAGCACTATACAGATTCAATGCAATCCCAATTAAAATCCCAAAGGCCTTTCTTATAGAAATAGAAAAGGCAATCATGAAATTCATTTGGAAAAATAAGAGACCGAGAATAGTTAAAGCTATCCTGAGCAAGAAGAGTGAAGCAGGAGGCATCACAATACCAGACCTTAAACTTTACTACAAAGCAATAGTAACAAAAATGGCATGGTACTGGCACCAAAACAGACATGTAGACCAATGGTACAGAATAGAAGACACAGAGAGTAATGCACATAAATACAGCTATCTCATACTAGACAAAGGTGCCAAAAAC
>PVHX01007029.1:0-94965 GCA_004024805.1 Geosciurus inauris
CTTGCAGTTACATGGCTTAGGAAAGGACTGTCCATTGTCTAAGTGGATCACTGAGATGTTTTATTGAGGGCCTCCAAATGAATTCCCAGCTTCCTATTTAAAACCAGTCAACCATACTAGTTTTTGTATCTAGACAATTTCTAGAGGATATTGGAAGTATTAATATTTTCTTTAAATTCAATATTAAAGTCTCAACTTTTGCTGAAGTGAAAGGATGTTATGCTTTGGTAGACTAAAAATGACAAGCAAATCTTCATCTCTGCAGGATAAAGTAAAATACAAATCTGAGAATGCAACCTTTAACAATATCAAAGTAAACCATGATTCTGAGTTTAGAGCAATGGTCTTGCAAAAAAGCAGAATTACAATTTTCCCATTATTTCCATTAAGAAGTATTCTATTTTCTAATTCTTTCACTCAGCAATTTTAGAATACATCATTTGAAATAATGTAGTTATTATTGATTTGAGGAAATAGTGAGGTCAATAGTTACCTGAAAGTCACAACTTGGATATGGAATCCAGGTCTAAAATACAGGAGTATATTATCTCGGGTGATTTACATGATTACTCTGGCCTCGGTTTTTTTATGTTGAAAAATGATACATAATAGTGCTAGTTTTGTAGGAAATTTTCAAAAGTCAATAAGATTCTATGATAGAAATGTATTTTAAATATTGACTTAAAGGGACAACACATTTTCAAGCACCTTGAAAGTTTCCGGTCACATACATTTCATATTACAACAGGCCAAATATTGCTTAAGCCTATCTTCCAAATTGCCACTTTCAAAATACTTCTTCATTCACACAATGCCTACCACATAAACATAAAACATTCTTTAAAAAAGGAATGATATGAGTTTCAAAGGGTTTCAAAGTGTAGTTTTGAAGGCTAATCTAGTGCCAAATATGAAACTCTGCTGTCTAATGACTATGAATTGAAAACTAAGTCATATTCCTGCATCATTTCAGATAGACTATTTCACAGTAGAACTCAAGTTTTAAAATTTCAGAAAAAGCAACCAGCTGTGTGCTGAAAAGCATGCCTGAAGGAGAGAGAGAAGTGGGAAAACTGGTAGGCAGGATCAGAGACCCTGGCAGTCTTCTTGGTTCTGTCCTCAGCGCTGACCCAGTCAACCAGAAGCTGCAAGCAGAGCTTCCTTCACCTCTAAGCTTGAGCCAGATGAAGCAGATGATGGAAGTGTGTTGTCGGGCCACACTCAGAAGGTTACTTCTTTAAGTGATAACAAGAAAAGCTATATGAGCAAAATATAATTCAACAGGAATAAGCCCCAAATATTCTAAACAGATGAATAAAAATCTCACCAGTTCATTTTGAGGAGCTGGGATTCCCAGAGTACTAACAAATCAATATCAGTAATATAAACTAGAAAATGGGATCATGACTAGAATTTGAATTTAAAATAAATCTTCCTTTGATTTGATGTACCTTAGGCTGGACCTCAACTGAAAGACTTGAATTCACCCAATACTCCCTTATCCAAATTCTTCACATCTAAAGCACACGGTATCACTGCCCCACTTCCATAAATTCAATAGTTTCCCACTTAAAATTCCACCATATTTATATTTAAATATCCATGGGATACTTCCTCATATTTGTCTTCAACGGCATTCTTTGAAGGCTTTGATGATAGCAGAGATCACTGAGAAAATGAGAAAATTAAAGTTTAAATCATGTACATTGTTCATAATCAAAGGAAAATAGAAGAATTTATCTAGTGTATAATGACAATATGTTAACTCTTATAAGAATAATTTAAAAATGTAAATATATGCTGCTGCATATGTGATTTCTTTCCTTCATGTCATTAGATACAGGATGTAGAAAATAACACTATACAGATGCCGGATAAAAACTTGTTTCTGAATATACGTAGTTTGCACAGACATTATAAATCCTTTTTTCGCATATTTGAGTGCAATAAGTTCTGTTTGTTTATTTTTTTAATTAAAAGAGCCTCTTTAAATGTTTTCTCTGCACTCATATAAATAAAAACTTAAATAAAGCATTTTAAATATTTGTAAAGACAATATTAACAAAAAGAAAACCACAACCTACATGCCATACAATTTATTAAGTAAATGTTTCACTGCTTAAATCTTTTAATGTCTATAATTAAGAAATATTTTGTGCCTAATAATATTGAATCCATTAATTGCAAGATCATAAGGATTTTAATAAATTTTAAATAATACCAATAATTGTTACTCAAGTTAACACTGTGAAATAAGTACTGTGTTTATTCAGATCCTATTGTATCCCCAGAAATTCTACGGACACCACCCCATTGCCCCCTCAAAGCTAATATTCAGGTTAGCATGATTGCACCTACCTCCCAGCCTATCTTCTTCTCTCATTTCTGTTCCTTTGTGATACACATATAAAAACAGTGATCTTTACAAAATCTAAAGTTGATCTTCAAATAACTGGTAATCGTGCTTTGTGGCTTCCTAATACCATCAAGATAAAATGGAATATTCTCAACTTATTATACACAGCTTTTTATGATCTTTCCCTGATGGCTTAACCAATCCTATTTCTTCACATTCATCACCTAAACTCCAGCTAACTAGCTATTTTCTTAATGCAAATTTATTTTTAACCATTATCCTCTGCACATATACCTTTTTATTAGAGCATTATAGTTATACATAGCAGTTGGGTTCATTTTGATAAAATCACACATGTATGGAGTTTGATTCCAATCCAGTTCCCCACCATTTTCATCACTTTCCTCCTCCCTTCCCCTATTCTCTCTCCCCTACTCTTCTGATCTTCCTTTTACTTGTTCATCTGTTTTTTACTAGTACTTTCATACTTCCTTTCTTTCTTTTTGTTTTTGTTTTTGTTTTTGTTTTTTTGCTTTTTTGTTATTTTGTTTTTGGTACTGGGGATTGAACCCAGGGGCACTTAACCACTAAGCCACATCCTCAGCTCTATTTTTATATTTTATTTAAAGACAGGATTTTGCTAAGTTATTGAGGCCCTGCTAATTTGCTGAGGCTGGCTTTGGACTCACAATCCTTCTGTCTCAGCCTCTGTTTATACACACACACACACACAAACACACACACAGAGAATCTTTTTTTTTTAAATTTTATTTATTTATTTAATTATTTAATTTTTGGTACCAGAGATTGAACACAGGGGCACTCAACTACTGCACCATATCCCCAACCCTATTTTGTGTTTTGTGTAGAGACAGGATCTCACTGAGTTGCTTAGCACCTCACCATTGGTGAAGCTGGCTTTGAACTCACAATTCTCCTGTCTCAGCCTCCCAAAGTGCTGGGACTACAGGCGTGCACCACCGTGCCCAGCTAACACACACACAGAATCTTTTCCTACTTCCAATGCTGCCTCCAGGGTTCATGGTCCATGATGTTTCTCACCATGGACTCATTTTTAATGCACTCTTAAAAGCTCTCCCTGCTTCTCCTTATGGTGTTTTCTTGATGTATGAACTGCAATGATCCCTTGAAAGTATCGGTCAGTTATGACCCTCCATTTGCCTCAGTTTAAAGGCCTGATAGGTTTCTGGGAATATCTGTGGCCTCTGCTCCTAGTAACCTCCTCTTGCTCATGCTTTCCTTTCCAAGCTAGAGATCTTGCTATGCAATGCAAACTCCTATCCTTTTCCTAAGTTAGGACATTTGCTTCAGCTATTTCTTTTACCTGACTTATGCTGTATTCTGGCATTCATGCAAAAATCTCTCACTTTATTTAATTAATATTTTCCAAAATATGCATTTCTCAATGAGGCTTAATCAAACCATCCTTTTAAAACAGTGGTTCATCCACTCTCTACTCACCACCCTCTAGATCCATGTCCTTTTGATTTGACTCTATTTTTCCTTTTTTAATAGCATTTTTTTTAACCAAATGGCCTTCCTGTAGAGGAAAAGTAGTGTTTCCTTTGAATTTCCTACTTGATAAATAGGAGTTTCTTTCTTAATCCCTCTTTCTCTATCCAAGTTATTGGAATATAATCAGTATTCCATTCACCTCTACCAAGCTAAACAATCCTGTAATAAGTGTGAAACAAGGTTATAAATGATAATGTTTCCTTTGGCATAGGACTGTCACACATTTGAAATTTTTCCTAATTTGTCCTACCTTGGGTATTTGCCAATTTCTACTGTTTCCCATGTGATAGTGTCTAAATGGTTTAAAAAGATTAGTAGAAAACTTTTGAGCACTGAGTAAATTTTTCCAATAGGATACTATGCAAGCGAGTCAACTCTCAGAAAAATAAATAGGTCCCAGAATAAATAGCTAAATACTGTTTATATTTCAAATTATTGTATCACCAACAATAATTCCATTTGGACATGCTTGAGTCATTTTTAATGAAAATGGTGTTTCTGGCTTGGAAGGCTAATCTCCAAATCCAAACTTTCAGGAAGTTCCTGTAGTTCCTTTAAAAATATATGATGAGACTAAAACCACAGAGCAGATTTCTTTTATCAATACCTTATAGTGGTCAGTCACTGAAGCATAGATGTGATTAAATAGCAAGTTTTTCTGATTCAAAACCATTAATTTGATAATCAGTTTGCCTATTTCAAGGGCAACCAATGATGTCCATTAATATATCATGACATCCTTGTGGTATAGTCAGCAAAATCAGAAATATAAAATAAGTCTGGAAGCTTTTTAAAGCACTTAAAATTACTTACTTACTTTATTTATTCACTATAACTCTCATGGAATCCATAACCTGATTTTCCTTATCTTGTCAATCATTCCAAATCTGGCAGAGTTCAGCTGAGAATCCATCCAGTCCTGAGCTTTTCTGTGTTGTAAGGCTTTTAATGGCTCCTTCAATTTTATTACTTACATGGATCTGTTAAATTTTTCTATATCTTCCTGGTTCATTTAGGATAGGTCAGATGATTCTAGGAATTTGTCCCTATCTTCAAGATTTTCTAGTTTAGTGGAGTACATATTTTCAAAACAGTTTCTGGTGATCCTTTGGATTTCAGTAGTATCTGGTAATATTTCCTTTTTTACCTCAAATTTTGATAATTTGAGTTTTCCCCCTTTTATTCCCAGTTAGTTTGGCTAAGGGTTTATCAACTTTGTTTACCCTTTCAAAAAACCAACTCTTTGTTTTGTTGATCTTTTCTAGTTTTTTAATCAATTTCCTTGATTTCAGCTCTGATTTTAATTATTTCCCGGCTTCTATTGATGTTGGTGTTGGTTTGTTCTGGAAACCAGAATCTCCAAATTCACCAATATGCCTACAGGGAAAGCGGCACACTGCACTACCCATAAGGCTGGATTCAGTAGGCCTCGGAGCAGTGATAGACCTGCTTAATGGGAAGAAGCAGAAGTCATAACTGTGAGCCACTAAATCTAATCAAATGATATTTACTTTTAAATTTGACATATTTTACATATGTGTGGGTGAAATTATTTTTTGTTTTTCCTGTTATTTTTGGTTTCTTAGATTTTTTTGTCTTATTTTTCTTTTAATTTATTCTATTTAGTTATATAAGACAATAGAATGCATTTTGACACATTACACACAAATGGAGCACAACTTCACATTCTTCTGGCTGTACATGGTGCTGAATCACACCAATAGTATAATCATACATGTATATAGGGTAGTAACGTCTGTTTTATTCTACCATTCTTCCCATCCCAACCACCCTATAGCTCCCTTCACTCTACTCTGCACAATGCAAAGTTCCTTCATTCTTCCTTACCTCTGCCCCCGACTATGGATCAGCATCCACCTATCAGAGAAAACATCTGGCATTTGGTTTGGGGGACTGGCTTATTTTCCTTAGCATGTTATTCTCTAGTTCCATCCATTTACTTGCAAATGCCATAATTTCATTCTTCTTTAAGGCTGAATAATATTCCATTGTGTATAAGCACCACATTTTCTTTATCCATTCAACTGTCTTTATCCATTCATCTGTTGAAGGACATCTAGATTGGTTCCATAGTTTAGTTATTGTCAATTGAGCAAACGTTTGTCAATTACAAACGTTTATTGGGCTGTGTCACTGTAGTATGCTGATTTTAAGTCCTCTGAGTATAAATGAAGAGTGGGATAGCTGGATCAAATGGTGCTTCTATTCCCATTTTTCTGAGGAATCTTCATACTGCTTTCCAGAGTGGTTGCACCAATTTGCAGTCCCACCATCAATGTATGAGTATACCTTTTCCCCCACATCCTCACCAACACTTATTATTGCTTATATTCTTGATAATTGCCATTCTGACTGGAGTGAGATGGAGTCCTAGAGTAGTTTTGATTTGCTTTTTTTCTAATTGCTAGAGATGATGAACATTTTTTCACATATTTGTTGATTGACTGTATTTCTTCTGTGAAGTGTCTGTTTAGTTCCTTACCCCATTTATTGATTGGGTTATTTGTGTGTTTTGTTTTGTTTTTGTTTTTTGTGGGTTTTTGTTTGTTTGTTTGTTTGTTTTTGTTTTGGTGTTAAGTTTTTTGAGTTCTTTATATATCCTGGAGATTAGTGCTCTATCTGAGATGCATGTGGTAAAGATTTTTTTCCCATTCTGTAGGCTCTCTCATCACATTATTGATGGTTTCCTTTGCTGAGAAGCAGCTTTTTTAGTTTGCATCCATCCCATTTATTGATTCTTGATTTTACTTCTTGTGGGTTAGAAGTCTTGTTAAGGAAGTCAGGTCCTGAGCCGACATGATGAATATTTGGGCCTACTCTCTATTAGGCACAGGGTCTCTGTTCTAGTATCTAAGTCTCTGATCAATTTTGAGTTGATTTTTGTGCAGTGAGAGAGAGGGATTTAATTTTGTTTTTCTATATATGGATTTCCAGTTTTCCCAGCACCATTTGTTGAATAGGCTATCTTGTCTCCAGTGTGTATTTTTGGCGCCTTTGTCATTGTTTTGTTTTTAAACTTTTCCAGATAGATACTTTGGATCCAAAATTTAAGGACACAAATAATCACTTGGATCAATACTTGACCAGTTTTGAGACAAAGATTCTTCAGTGTATGTCGTATTTTCCAAAGCATAATCTTTAGGTTAGGTGTTTTTAACTTACTAATTAACAATCCAAGAATGATTTTTCATGGGTATTTTTCATTAATTTTGAGAAATCAATTGGAAGAAGATACTATACAAAATTGGGTTCTTTCATTTTCCCCCAACAGATGCTTTTAAATTGTTGAATGATAAAAAAAGAGAGACATTTTTCCATAGATCCAGCAAAAAAAAAGTACATTAAAAGAATATCCATAGTATTTTAAGATAATAATGACTGTTACACTCTTTCAGTTCCTTTCAGACCTGCATCACTAATTCTTGTTCTCATCTGGAGATAGCAGTTGTCTTCATGAAATCATCTGCTCATCAACACTTCCAAGCTAACCTAGTCCCCATGTTAGCAATGTCTACCTACCCGGGTCACATCATCTGGTATTCAGAACATGATTCTATTTCCTGTTTCACCCATCAAGAACACTTTGTACGATCCTTTCTACTGAGAGTGAAAAACTAGCATTATTTGTTGATACTCCACTTTGTAACCTGTAGGAATTTTAAGCAATAAGAGATTGATGCTGACTCCCTATTCAGACTCAGAAGGGAGAAAAAGAGAACCTTTTATTGAGATATAAAACACTATATTATGTAGAATCAGTCAATAGTTATAGGGAGGTTTAAAAGGCATTATGAACTGTGAGAGCATTCACGGATTTCCCAGAATTTCCTTATCTATTTTATGAAGCATGCATTAAGATTTTAAACACTGACAATTTCTAGAAACAAAATTTTCTTAAAAATCAATTTGTTGACATATACCTTCCTAGAGTTTACAGGTAAATTCTGATGAACAGATTATACTTCCAGAAAATGAAAAATATAATATTGCCAAAATATATGTATTTTATAATTATAATATTGATAAAAAAAACTTCAAATTTTCTTGTTGAGTTAATTAAAAATATAGATAATTGCATTAGTCTGTATGGGCTGCTATCACAGAATATCACAGACCATGTTGTTTAAACAACAGACATTTATTCCTTATGGTCCTGGGGACTAGGAAGGCCAAGATCAAAGTCTAGTTTATTTGATTCCTTGCAAGTATGCTCTCCCGTTTTATAGATGACTGCCTTCTCACTGTGTCCTCATGTGGTAGAAGAGAAAGCTGTCTCCATTCTTCTTCTAATGAAGCTGCTAATCACATCATGAAAGTGTCATCTTCATGTCTCATCTAACCCCAATTTCCTTCAGGTCCATCTCCAAATACTACCACATTGCACAGAGTGATTTCGCATTTGAACTCTGAGAGGACAAAACTCAGTGTCCAGTGTTCTACCCCTGGGCCCTCCAAAGTCGTGCATTATAGTTATACATAATTGTTGAGTTCATTTTGGCAAAATCATAAATGCATTTTAATCCCCATTTCCCTGCTTTCCCTCCCCCTTTTCTTCTCCTATTATTCTTTCTCTACTGATCTTCCTTTTTCTTGTTTGTTTATTTTTATTGGTACTTTCTATACATACATAAAGGTGAAATCCCCTGTGGTATATTTATATATACATATAATGTGATTTTGTTAAATTTATTCCATATTTCCCCCCTTTTCCCATCATTCCTGTATGAAAAAATACATCAATTTCATTACCAAAGCCCCATAGGCTTAACTTATTCCAGTATCAACTCTATTTTCAAAGTATCACTAAACAGGTACCAGGAAGCCTCTTGGTGTGATTCACCCTCAAGTCATGCTCTTTTCAAACCCAATGATACAACAGTGAGCAGCAGAAACCCATTCCAAAAAAAAGAAAAAGAAGAAAGGGGAAAGGCTGACAGTTCCTAAGCAAGTCTAAATTTAGCCAGGCAAATTCTACTGTGCCTTAAGGCTGAACAACAATTCTCTTCATTTGTTATTCTACTTTCTTTACCCACAGGGCAAATAATCCCACCCCCACAGCTCTGCTGGGTGTGGTTTCTCCCACCAGAGCCCTGAGTGGCTCCACCTCCCAGGCTTGGGTGGGAGGCTGGCTGGCCTATTGGAACCAAAGCATTGGCCCAAGTGTTCTCCGAGTTTCCTTCAGCATCTGTCTTCCCTTTCCTTGAAGAATAATGCACATTTTCCTCCAAACGGCTTGATGATGTAGGCCTAAGGATCTAAGAAGCCTGTCAGCCTGCCTTAATTTAGTCTCATCTTTACACCCCCTGTAGTTCTCATAGGCAGTGACTTGCTGGGTAATCCCACCTCTTTTCTGTCTTCAGCTAAAGTGGATAATCAAAGGAATGTGCAGCTACACTCCTGATATTCTCTCAGGATAAGTTTTCTCATTCTTTGCTATATGGATACACTGAGAATCTCCCAAATCTAAGTTCTGGTTCCTCTTTGCTTGACAATTTCTCCATCAATTCATCTGTTTCCTTTCAGAATTTGCTGTAAGCAGCCAGAAGGAACCAAAGCACTGCTTCAGTACTTTGCCTTGCAATCACCTCAGCAAATATCATTCACTAGCTCTACATCCACAAAATACAGTTCAGCCAAGCTCTTGGCCACTTTATGACAAAGATCGCCTTTTCCCAGGGTCCTACAACCTGTTCCTCGTTCCCAATAACATTTAGCATCCGTATCTTCACCTCAAACTCTTCCTATCTCTACAAATTACCCAGTTCCAAAGCTACTTCCACATGGTTAGGTGCTTCTCACAATAATTCCCCACTGAAGTACCAAAATATGCTGAGAAAAATACCTTGGACTAGGTGACTTAATCAACAGACATTTATTTCCCACTGTTCTGAAGGATGGGAAGTCCAAGGTCAGGGGCTTGCTGATTCCAGTCCTGGGGAGTCTTCTCTATGACTTGCAGACCTTCTCTATGGCCACTAAAAGGGTCAATGGGAGTGGCGGGGGTTTCCATGATCTCATCCAATCCTAATTACCTCCCAAAGGTCCCATCTCCAAATAACATCATGTTATTAGATAAGGCTTCAAAATACAAATTGAGGTAGGATACAGTTCAGTCCTTTGCAGGGATATGAATATTTTCCATAGCTACTTATTTGTGTGTCCCTCCTGCTCATGAGTGTCCCGCCTCACAGATCCACAGTACAAGAGGAAACCCATGGTGCCAGGCAGAAGGCTTAGCAAATTCAAGGCCTGAGCCAGGCACGGTGGTGCACTCCTGCAATCCCAGCACTTAGGGAGGCTGAGACAGGAGGATCGCGAGTTCAAAGCCAGCCTCAGCAACGGCGAGGCGCTAAGCAACTCAGTGAGACCCTGTCTCTACATAAAACACAAAATAGGGCTGGGGATGTGGCTCAGGGGTCGAGTCCCCCTGAGTTCAATCCCCAGTACCAAAAAAAAAAAAAAAATTCAAGGCCTAGTTTTAGAAAGGCAATTGCAAAATGTTACCGGAGGAGACTTGTCACCAATAGATGTATGTATGTTTGCTGTAGCTGCCCAAGGACAAGAAATGGTTACAGTCTTATTTACATAATTAACCTGCTAGGCCATATTTTTCAAATGAAGAAAAGCAATGATTATTTAAAATGTTATCTGTTGCAAAAGCCAGGAGTTTTTATTAAAGACAACCCAACAGCATGGCAAAATTTATATCAAAAACACAGTAAGTTAAATGATTCTCATGAAATGAGATTGCTCTAATAAAATATAAATGTCTGTTTTCTAGGAAAGCATATACGAAAACAGTTTCTGGTCAGTAATAGATTTCTTCTGATTGAGATTTTTCTCTATTATTTACAATTAAAAATTAAAGATTTACAAGAAGACAATAAGAAAGTACAAGATTTACAAGATAATTAATTAATAATGATAATACACAGTACTTGCTATTTCTTAAAATACATAAATTAAACATGTTATAAAATATCCATTTTAAGATATACTAATTTTCAGCATATGCATGAATTTGCTCTTGCAATTTACTATTTTTTATAGAGATGAGAAAATAAGCCAAACTTTACTTAAAGACAAAGTACTTTGTTTTTCTCTCTTTATGAATTTGATCTCCTTCAGAAATTGTCCAAATAATCCAAGTTTCCTTATTAATCAATTTAAAAGAATCTGATAAAGTCCATATAAAATGTTAGGAATTATATTTTAATTGCATATCTCAGAGAAATGCAATTAATGTTTAAATGGAGTAACATAACTATATGTTTTTCATAACATATATGCAACTATATGTTTGTTATAACATAACAAACATGTTTTTCAGGGACATGACAGTTACCAGTTTTACACTATAAATCGCCTCTACCAAAGGGAAATGCTAAGGTGAAATGGAAGCTCAAGGAGACTATATGAGAAGCAAGGGAAAGAGGAGCTGAGGAATGACACAGGGAAAGAAGACAATTAATTAACCACTTCATCAAATCAGGCACCACCTGGATCAATAAAGCTCAATTCTACATGTAAATTTCTGGGAATCAGTGTAAGTAAAGCACATGCGTCAGCGTAATCCCATGCAAGGAACAAAGGAGCAGGCAGTCGGTGGCCACCAGGCATTGGATGAACCGTGGGAGTTGGGGTGATATGTTCTGAAACAGCAAGTGTCGCCACTTTCAGGCAGAACAGGTGGAAGAAATGATTCCACGTGATTTTAAGCTTTAGCTGGTGGTCACAGAAACCAGTAATTTCAAAAACATCAGCATTAAATCCCAAATGACTACCATATCCTTATAACTTTATTTGTGGAAAAGATGATAACTATATTACCCCTCAAAAACATTATCAGAAATTTAAGAATCTCAAAAAAATTATTTTTCTATAAGAAAAATAAACCTGTTACAAAAATTAATATGCTCTGCTTCTGTCTTATTACAGATTATGGCAAAATTAAGAAAAGATGTATAGGTGTTTTAAAACCAATGTTGTGAAGGTAGTGTTTTCCAAGTATTGATCTGAACTGGAATTATTTATGAACTCAAATTCTCATTTTTGTTTTCCATTCATCAAAATATTTAGGGATTCTAATTAATACAATTTTTTAGAATCATATTTATTATCTTCTTTCTTATTGAGCAGCTAATATCTCCATTAAGTCATCATAGTATGAGCAGGACATTTTTATTAAGAGCATTTGTCACATTTAAACCATAAGTTGTTCAGTTTTTTCTTTCTCTGAGAATTATAAAATTCTTTATCCTAGACTCAGTAAATGCTTATCAGACTTTTTAAAGTCAATCAGAAGAGGAGCTCCTTTGAATTTCAGAGATTTTATAATCTAATTTATAAATCTCTGCTGAAAGAAGAAAATCAATCTATTTTATCATAAAGTATCTTATACTTACAACATGGAAGAATCCCACAAATTTGAGGCAAGGAAACTCAGAAGAATCAACAGCTGTAACATCTCTTCTTTTCCCTTTTGTGCTCTCCCGTGTGGGCATCGGCATATCAGGGAACAATTTGAGCTGGGGTTTATTAACTCACCATCATATCCCAAAATGCTGAACTCCTCCTATCTACACTTGTTCATTTTGCATATTTATTTTGGATTCCTTATTTCTTCCAGAAAAAAAAATACAGAAGAAGTGGGGAAAGTCATGCATTCGGTACCCTTCTTATTCCAGGTTGGTAACTAGGATAGCACACAGCTAGACAACGGATTATCCCATTCCAGCAGTTTTCCAATTTGAGGATATAAAACACAAATTCAAGCTATTTCATGCACCCGTCATGCAAGTCAAGAAAGCTCATTCTGGTTGGAGATCTCAGCCCTCTTAGATGTGGAGAGGAAGTTAGATAGTTTATACCTTTGCATGTATTTCCCCTCTAACTACAGAGTTTCAGGAGCGTTTCTATAATGAGCACCAGTGGCAATCACAAAAGTGCCCAAAATTACTTTCCACAGCAATAAAAGATTATATTTACAAATAGACCTTCATAGATGACTAACTAGCATCTCTAGAAAACCCCCTACAGAAAAAAAGTTAACACAATTACCAACCAAAATATAAGATAATGTAAGAATGTCCTTTGCAGCCCAAACAGATTTGTAACATTGGCATAGGAATTGGTACAGAGCAGATTCTCATTTGTGCAGTTGAGATAGCCTAGAATATCGCCAAACTTGTTTTCTAACCCACCTTATCTGCATTAATATTTTCCAGAGTCCTCCAGATAAATAATGCAAAACAAAGCCAATGGCAACTTCTCAGCATTTGGAACTGGTGGAGAGCACCTATCTGCTACTAATCTGATTGGAAACCTAGTCAATAGTGTTCTCCAAACAGAAACAGACATAGCAAGAGAAAAGCTGTATCAATACACGCCAGACTACCGTGGGAGACACAGGACATAAGTCCTTGAAGAGGGCTATTGGGCAAATCATTTTAGATGGATCTGATGGGTGATATTGGTGGGACTTTTAAAATTTTTATCAGAGATAAAAAATATGATTTAATAATGAGTAAAATTTCTACATGCAATAATAAGGTTTATTCCAAAGGAGTCCAATTTAAAGAGTTCCTGACTTCTCAAAAAAAAGAAGACATTATCTATAATTCAAATGATTGCATGACAATTGAAAATTACAACTGGATAATGTAAGTTTCTTTTCAACCTGTTTTTACTATTACTATGGCATATTTTGAAATTTTTAGCTTTTGAGATGCTCCTGTATTCAGACCTTTAGAAAGCTCTTGTTGTTTGTGACTTGCATCAGCATGAAAGATTTTTAAAATGTTTTTCTGGGTAACATGTTCTGCTCATAAACTGCAAATCACTGAGACAAAGGAAATGACATTATGTTGTTTTACCATTTTCTTAACTGTGGAAATATTTTAAACTGATAAAGCATAAAAGTTGACAGGTGATAAAAATATTTACATGATCTAATCCCAAGTCACAGCATATTATTTTCAAATATTTTAAGTACAATGAAATATTATCAAATATTTAATGCTGAAATGCCACTATCTATGGAAATAACTCATTTGAGTGATAATGGATGAACAATGTTTATCAAAGATCTGCTTCACTTGAGACTAAATTAGCTCACACAGGAGTGCTGACAAAGTATTGGCAAAATCACTTCTCTTCTGTGCTAGGCAAGAAAGGTCTTTTACAATTGTAATAGTAAGCTGGTATTAAAAAGTATTAGAAAACCTATATCCTAAGAACACTTAAATTCTGTTTTTTACCCACAGTGATTCCTTAGGAAGTACATTTATATGCCGAGACTTCATGTGGTCTCAGATAGTTGAGTGCACATAAATTTCTTAACTGTATACATTAAAAAGGAGATTAATCCCTACGTGAGGTCAGATAAATGAAGCCTGTGCTTATTTTGCCAAATTGCTTTGTACTGGAACACTTCTGTATCCATTTGTTTGTGCACACCTATGACGTTTGTGCCACTGTACTAGAATCAAGGAGTTGTAATAGAGAAACTGAAGCCTAAAAGCCTTCAATATTTACTGTCTGGCCCATTACAGAAAAAAACCTCTCTGTCCACTATTCTATGTTAACAATGAAAACTTTCAAAGTTGGTATAAACCATAGTAGGGCTAATGTTTGAAAAAATATCCTCAGCTAGTGTTTATGTATGTGTACATTTCTTTTTTTTTTCTTCTCTAAAGGCCGAGCAATCTTATTTTGCCATGTTCTGAGATTTAGTTTACATATGTGCTAATGTATTAATTTTAATTTCAATCGTTTCAATAAGTTATTATGGTTATGCATGAAAATACTTCTAAATTTTAAAATAGATGTATGCATTGGCTAGTGCTGTGTAGTAAACAATCTGGAAACTCAGCAGCATAGAAGCCATTATCATGGCTCTATGGGTGATTGAGACAGTTCTGCTAATTGGCTAAGTCAGCCCATCTCTTGTGAGCTTGTTTGTGCCCTGGGAGTCAGGTGGCCAGTCAGCTGGGTGAAGATGGATGGTCAAGGGTGACTTCAGCTGGGTTGATTATCCTGAATATACCCTCACTTCCCCTAGTCTTTGTCACATTGTTGGCAGGGAACCAAGAAACCGCAGAAACAGGACAAGTCTCTTCATATCTCAGTATAGAGTTGAGGAAATACACTTTTGCAATCTACCACCTACAGATGTTAAAAATTACAATCAAAAGATACTTTGCAACACTTTTTTGACAGGCCTATAAAGAGGCAAGTGCATGGTTAAAAAGAGTATTGGAGAATTCAGGTCACATTTTTGTAATTCATCTACTACATGTTATAAAGCACAACAGAGTAAATATTTGTATCATTTTTTTAAAGTAAAAAATACTTTTTATTTTCCTTGTGACTTTTTTCTTGAAATAATCTGGGTTTATTTGGAAAATATTTTTTAAGTTTAGGTCATTCATTAATGTTTTGAAATCATTTATATTTTTTCCTCCTGTGATTAGAAAGGTAAAATCTTATGTTGAAGGTGAAACTTTTTTTTTTAAATGAAAACCTTTATAGACATAGTTCTCTAGTCCTCAAATCAGGATTCATTTGTTTGGTGTGCCTAAGAATCTGCAGTACTCTTAAAATAAGCAGATTATTGCCAGGCACTCTGGTGCCTGAGAATTGTAGTTTAATCAATTCTAAACTTGAAATTTACTGAAAGGTCTTCAATGTTTTCACCACAAAAAATAAAAAATAAAAAACATAATTGGGGAAGTGATGTCTATGTTTACTAACTTGATTGTGATACTTATTTAACAATGCATATGAACATCAAAACTTCATGTGGTACACCATAGACATATGTTTTATTTATCAAATTTACCTCAGAAAAGTTGGAAAATTTAAAGTGATATTCTTGCTAAGAGAAAAAAATTATAGTTTAATATAAGGTATATTTTAATTTCACCCCAAAATCAGTGCTTCACTTTCATTGTATTGTTACTTGTTAGTTTTCTTAAATCTTTTGATTTCTCTAAATAAAAATATGAAAATGCATCAAGTTAATCAAATCAAAACTAAATCACTTAGAGCTCTAATTACTTTGATTAAATCCCTAAATTATAAAGTAGCTTTTTCATTATCTAATCATTTTGTCACCTGTCTACAAAAACAAATAAATATGAAAGGGCAGTTTCAAAGCTCATTTCACTTAATTTATTATGTGTTCATCAAACTAAAATGAGAAAAGTTTCTAAGAGAGCAGAATTGTATTTAAATTTTAAATACTTGAGAAAAATAACTCTTTCCTATTGTATTTAGTTCCAGCAAGATTTTGTTAACATAGAATATCCACATTTATAAATAGTAACACCTAAGATAAGAACAAATTTGGAGGGCAGTATTTACACAGTATTTTTTTACTTTAATGAAAATAAGGAGTAACATACTGGAAGGAGCCCATGTCATTTAAAGGATATTTGACTTGTATAGTAGCATAAAATCCAATAATTTTATTTTACATTTCCTGTAGAGAACAGAATACCACCAATGTAATACATCCTTATAGCATCAAACACTTTCTGACTAAAAAACTTTAGTCTCCATATTTCATAAGAAGGGAAACACGAAAGTAGAATCTTAAAAAGCTTGGTTCAGAAAAAACTTCACATAAAATCTACCTCTGTTAACTATTAACTCTACAAAAAAAAAAAAAAGAAAAGAAAAAAGGAAAAAGAAATCTATTTCCCATGTGAACTCTACTCCTTCTCAATTAATTTTGGAAAATGGTAGGGTAAGCTATTTTTGTTTTCATGAATTGGCAGCAAGAGTAACAGCTGAGTTCTAAGGTGTTAATTAGCCTACATTCTAATTTCAGAGGACCAGCTGAGGTACCTGATAGCTCTCCCGGGGGTTGTTGATACCTGTCATTTCAGTAAGAACAGCTACTAATAGTCCTCCCCAACCTCCTCCTTGGTCCCAACTTCTGTGCTCACAGAAAGCTGGGCTGGTTTGTTTTCCAAATATTCCTTCTCTTTCCTGTGTTTTTGGGGTGCTATGTGTTCTGTTGGTGTAGAGCTTACACTACCTACTTTAACATACATGATTTGTTTCCATTTCACTTCTGTGGAATTATGACTTAAATCTGTTATTGTTTGTCCTTGTTTTTGTGCAATGTATTAAATTTTATTCTTTTTTTTTTTTTTTTTTTTTTTTTTACAAATGTCTTTGTTTAGTCATTTTCCTTTTACCAGAGATGATCCATTTCTATGTCTGAGGAGGATAATTGATGGTAAACTTCATTCTTTTCTGAAAACGCCCTTTACTTTTCTGAAAGGCAATGGGTCAGAAACAGAATCTCGGTGTACATTTTTTTTTTTCTCTAATTCAACCCAGTTGCACCTCCATGATGTCCGACTTTCCCTCTTTCACTGTTGTTATGAAGTTGGCCCATCTTTATCTACAGAGAACCACCTCTTCAAAGTCTCCCACAGCCTTTAATACCTTTTCATGTATGCTAAGGTTGGAATAATGTCTGTTACTCATAAATCTCAACTCCATTCTTTAATTCTCTGGGTGATTCTGGGATTTCTCTGTGTGTACCCAAGCATTATCCAAAATTCAAACATTAATGTCAACAGTCTTTCTCTCTGTACCTCCAGAGCCATTTGAGATAATCTCATTAGATTCACATTAGACTTATCAGACTATCTTTCCAACTGAGTAAATAGGGTATTTGAATCAGGATGTATTTTAAACTTAACAATGAAATTCAAGTTAATATTAATTTTCAATTTATTTCTAAAATTGTTTCCTTCATATCTTTTTTTTAAATAGCCCCATTTTTCCTACTTATGTTTTCTAGATTCTCTAGCATTTCATCAAATACATGAATCTATTTGTATTATCTATTCTGGCAATTTCATAAAATGGAATTCTTGCAGGTCTGCTGCTAGTCTTGGTTCTAGTTGTCTCTCTGTTCTATGTTTTTTTTTTTTTAATATTGGATTTGAGCTGGTTATTTTCATTGAATTTCATTAGTGAGAATATATTGAGGCCAAAGTTAATGCTGAGTTCTTTCAGTGTTTGCACTCACCTCTGCCATGTCTAGGAGCATTATCCACTGAGACAACTTCAATTTTCCACTGTAGGGTCTTGGGTGCCTACTAGCGATATAAATGTGTATATATATGTATATATATATGTGTATATAAAGGCCTATCTGACAGCCAGTTGGAAGTGGTAAGTTCTCAAGTAAGATACTAGACCTTTCACTTGCCTATAAATTTGATAGAGAAAGCTTGATTTTTGTCTCTTGGGTGGCAGGGTCTAATATATTCCTCATATTTCCATGAGCATATTAAGGAAATCCTGAAGGTTATCTATCACCTGTTACAAATGGTGTCAATGTGACAGAAGCCCTCTAACTGTAGTGAGTTCTGGGCTTTGTTAACCTCCTACCCATTCTACTTTCAGTGTATTTTGGGATTTGAAGATTCTTGATTTTCATTCTCTTTCATCAACATATTCACTTTTAAAGAATGTATGTCCTCTGGCATGATAATTATTTAACTTAGAGACTCACTCTTTCACATTAGAAATGGAAATTTTTTTTAACAACATTCTGAAGGTAGGAGGAGAATAGGGGATCCATTCTTTGAGGATGTAGGATTTGCACACAATGTATTTTGGCCTCCTTTTCCTTTTTCCTCCTCTTCCAGTCCATGGTCCATGGTTGAGTGGAGAACAAGGAAAGTTATGAGTCAGACTTCTTCCCGTTCAGTTCATCTCCAAGTCCTGACTTGAGAATCGTGTTGTAGGGTAACAATGGTTCTGAACAAAACAATAAGAGAACATCCCATTCACACCCAGGAGTAGAGTTCAGTGTTTTTCATTTCCTCTTCCTACAAATACATCCTTAGTGGAACCTAGGAACAGGAAGGCATTTGTATGAGATATATATCCATACCCTTAACTCTGCCACACTCAGTGATGTCAAAACTCTCAAACATCTCAGCAATGGGGGAAGCTGAGATGGAGAAGGATTGAATAAAAATCAAAGTTGAATCACCAATGAAGAGAAGCCTCCTAATAATCCAAAGTAACAAAAGCACTGTGGGATTTACTCATGATGCTGTCTTCTGTCATTTTGTTTCTTGAAGTTTATTTCAAATTCCTGTTTGCAGACTGCTGATCTGACCTGAACCATGTATGTACTCCTTAGTCAACGGGTAGCAAGTATGTTCAAGAATTCTTCTACCAAAATAGAGTAGGTTAAGGGAATAGGTGTAAAAATGGCAAAGGGAAAAAGAAAGTAGGAAGACAGCAACCCCACAAGGCTACAAGAGATGATGCTGAAATTAAGAACTTAGCAGATCAGGTGAAAGAAGAGTAAAACTTGTGGAAAATATATGCCTAGGGAGATATTATAGAGGAATAATGTGCCTGTATTCAGAAGAGGACATGGGATATTGGGGACAAATATTTGAAGATAAAAGAAACTTGGATAAAAATCATGAATAGGCTATTTTTCTAATAAAGCCAACCAATAGGAGGTGTCAAACTTGTGATGAGAAAGTCAAACAAAAGAAATGCAGTGAATACATTTTTGAGTTGATGAAAAATGCAAGAATTAATTATATCTTAGCCAAGGTTGTCTGCTTTACTTTTTCTTTAAAGACATACTAAACAATGCTAATATTTAAAATCACAATTTGATAGTATACAAAGGAATATATACAGGCATCACTTAGCTATTTTTGAGTTAGGTATACATAGTTCCTATAATAAATTGTATTATCAAAGAAGTGATTTATTCTGCAGAAATGGAGAAATATTATAATGCTATATATCCTTTAATAAGTTAATGAATATGTAGATTTATTAACAGGTTAAGTTATATAAGAGCTATGATTTGACCTTTTAATGCAGGTATAATCCATTTTCTGAAATTAGTCATTGGCAAGCAATAGAGGAGAGAAAGGAGAATTATGAAACTTACTTCTCTTTTGTTTTCTCTTCCTCTTTCTTCCAAGAAAGAACTGAAAAGCTTTTTCTGGTGTCAGCCAACATCAGCTATTTTCTGAGACAGGCAAAAAGTGGAGGTAATATGGAGGCAAGTGGAGGTAATATCATAACAGGCAATGAGTGAATTTATTTTAGAGTCCTTGCTTCTATAGTGTTAACAAGTAAGTGATTCATAACAGAGAAATCAGGGTAATGAAATCAAAATCCCTGTGTGGTACCATTCTTGACCTTTACCTCCAGAGCACATCTTCAGAATGGAAAATTGAGCCGGAAATCTACTTTCAAACACTGGCCCAGTGTTCAACTTCACCTGCTAAACATTGCTTCTTATCAATATTCCAGAGTCTAATGGAGCAAATGCCTTGTGTTAACCAAAGGTCATGTTAAAAGCTGGGAAAAGGAGTGGTTGGGAGAAAGTCATCTTCAGTAATATTAATCCTAGCTATAAAAGAATAGACAAACATTTGGAAAATATTCAGAAATGGAGTTTTTAATGTGGCCTTAACTCAGAAACTTTGAAAAGCTGTGATGTGTTCATTATGATGTAATTTAAAGAATATAATGGTATTCATGCTGCTCTATGTATGGGAATTTATTTTTATTAGAGCACATAGATGATTAAGATTATTTGTGGAACTTAGAAAAACCCAAGACCTATAGACCCAAGGCTAGAGTTTCTGGAATTCAAAAGTTAGAAACTGAAACAATCTTTTCTTTCCATTTCTGTAATCTTACTACTAACACACTCTCTTACATTCTGCAAACACAGGTTGCTGAGGAGTTGTCTTTGCTGTTACCCAATGCCTCTAGCACATCATACCATCCTCTCTGGATTTACATCTACATGACCGCTCAAGTTCAACACCAAGTGTAATCTAGCCTCTAATTTCATAAAATCTGAAAGAGTCACACTTCATGGTGTTTGTATGATGTTCTTTGTCAGAATTCCAGTCCTTCTATGGTACTGGAGTGTTACATGGTCCTAGAAGAAGAGGAGGAGAAAGGAGGAGCAAGGAAAGAGAAACGATTGGAATTTTGGTTAGCTACGGATTATCTACAAACTCTGTACAAGGATAGCAGCAATTGGCAGCCTCTTTACTACAATTAGTAATTTAGGGTAGAAATGAAACTACTGGTCCACCAACCTATTTAATTAAATAAATGTATTTTACAGTTCACTAGGGAGCTGCACTGTGTTCTGTGATGTAAACATTCTAATTACAAAAATACATGTAGATACCTATATTACTTTTTATTATTTACTTTTGTTATTTCTTACTTTTCAAAGGATTACTAGAAGCTTCCAAAAAAAGGGAACATGTAAATGACACAAATGACCAGGGTTAGAATAACATCATATTATTTGTGAGGATAGAGGAAAGAGTTATCAAGTTACAAAAGAAAAATATTCAGGAAAAACTTATAGCAATTACACCTCAAAATGTGGCTTTATAATAAAATTGTGACCTTGACATGGATCAACAATTTTCTTTCTGATATGAAGTTTGAACTAGATTCATTTGATAGTCATTTGTTTTTCACCATCACCCAAATGATACCTATTACTAATATAATAATGTTACAATAAATGAATACCCCACCCATGTAGTATCTTTTCCAGCTTCTAAATGCTGATAACACGTGTATTTAGGGCAATGATACTGTGGAGGGAAATGTCAGATCTGATACTCCATCATTGTGAGATGTTCAGATCTGCCTTGATGCAGGCATTCTTCCACTGTAAGATTATGAAAGCTATCTACACAAAAGATAGCTAGCTAGCTATCTAAAATCAGAAGCAAGTTGACACTTTCTACTAATGGGAATAATTCTGAAATCCAGTGTTAGTCTCCAGAAAAAGCTGTACTATAGAACATAGAGTACATTTATAGATCTGCCAATAGTTTTTGCTTCACTTCTAAACCCCAAATCTAAATTGTGCTTGCTGCCCTCTGACCAGCAACAAGATGTACCAGACAGAAGAAATGGAGACAAGTTGTGAGAGGGTTGATCTGACCTATCTTGCTGCTTGGTTTGCTTTGGCAGACAGAAAAGAGAAGCCACAGGTATTTGCAGAACTTCTATACATTGAGTATCTGTTATGCAAAATGTTTCAGAGCAGGATTATTTCAAATTTTAGATTTTTGTGGATTTTGTAATATTTACATACATATAATGAGTTGTCTTGGGGATGGCACCCAGGTTTAAACACAGAATTCATTTATGTTTCATTAAACTGTATATGCATAGACGGAAGGAAATTTTGTGCAATATATTTTAGGTGCCTCTGTTTTGACAGTGACTTGCCCCATGAGGTCAGGTGTGTAATTTTTTACTTGTGGCATTCTGTGGGTACTCATAAAGTTTTGGTTTGGGAGCATTTCTGGATTTCAGACTTTTGGATTAGTGATGCTCAACCTATACTATTCAAAGGGGACAGGAAAGGGAAGGGAAGGGAAAGTTAGGGGATAGGGAAGGAAGGAAAATAGCCCAGTCACTCTGTCACAGTCCAACGTTAGGTCAACAAAGCCTTCTGAGAAAAAGCCTAGTAGAGTAGGAAAAGATATGCTTTCTTCATGTTACCAAGAATCTGAACTCACAAGACATTCAGGGTTTGAATTCAGGGTTCCTAAGATTTATAAGGCTCTTCCTTATAAAGCATCCCCACCAACGTTTCCACCTGTGCTCAGGCCCTCTCCTCACTGCCCTGACTTAGGACTGGTCCAGACAGACCTGGCGTGCTCCTGCCTCCTCCACCATGGCAGGTCCTGCCTTTCCCTTTCTACATGGATGGACTCACTCATCTCTTCAGCAGGAAATCAAGCTTTCTGTCTCCAGAAACTTTCCCTAAACAACATAGAAAGGCCTGGATGCTCCTTCATCCATGATTCCTACAGTGAATTTTACATAGCATTCAGAAAACCTTGATGTATCTCTTTCTTGTATCTTTATTGCCTCCCTTATAAAATGAAGTTATTAAAAGTAGAGTAAATAGTACTTCATCTTTATGTCTGTAAAGCATATTGATTTATATTTGTTAAAAAATAAGTGGGGGGGGGGGGCTGGGATTGTAGCTCAGTGGTAGAATGCTTGCCCCTCATGCGCGAGGCACTGGGTTCGATCTCAGCACCACTTAAAAATAAATAAAGATATTGTGTCCATCCACAACTAAAAAAAATTTTAAAAAAATAAGTGGGATGTCAATATATGAAAACAAGTAACATAAAATAGTTAAGACATTATTAAATTTGCAACTGCCAATGAGAATGAATAAAAACAAAAAATTTAAGTGTTCTCCAATAACAATGGTTACTCTTTGCTCCCTGTCTATATAATTCCTTGCAAATTGTCTTTGCAATTCTTCCCTTTAAATGTAGAGTGACAGTGTAACATGGCTTAGCCCTTGGAAGGCTGACTTCTGCTCTCTCTTGGAGAAGCAAGACCATGAGATCTTCTGGTGTCTGCCAAGTGAAGCTAAGTGGAACTCAGTCTTCTCAGCCCAGATCTTCCCAAACCAACTAGTTCCTAGTAGACCAAAAATCTAGACACAGATAAATAAGAGATAACGAGTCCATCTTAGGCAAGACCAGCCCAGTCAGTAAAACATGAAACCAACACAGAGGTGAGTGAAATAATAACTCTGTATTGTACAAAGTCACTAAGTTTGGGGTGATTTATTACTCAACAATCGTTAATGAATACAAAACAATACAGAATTCTCAAAGGAGAATAAGATTATTCCCTCATCTTAGACATCAGACAAATGTAGCTAAGATCAATCTTATAAATATTCAATTATTTTGCATAGAATAGCAGGCATAAGAATCAGGGCTGGGGATGTAGCTCAGTGGTAGAGCACTTGCTTAACATGAGGCTCAGTACTGAGGAGAAGAAAGAAAATTAAATAACACTATATTATTCTTTCTCACAAAAATATTTTTGTCAGGTTATTCTGTGAAAAATAGTTATTACTACCTTGGTAGTAATTTTTATATGTCAAGATTTTCTATATACATGAAATCATTGTCATAGCAAAACAACTTTCTGCATGAGAATCTGAACACTACATCAGTACTCTATTTTTTATATTGCTATCTGGCATCCAATTTTCTTGTGAACTTATATTTAGGCTCACAAGTGATTGAAAAGATACCTCCTCATATGATTGCCTGGCTTGGCCATTATTAAAGAAAAAAACACTAAAACATTAGTTTTGTTCGACCACTTTATTCTGTTTTGTCTTTCTAACCTCTTGGATGAGTAACCTACTTGGGTCAATATTCAGGATTTACACAGCTATTTCATTATCTGTAATATCAAACTATTCAAAGATTAATAATAATTCTAGAAAAACACTACTGACCATAAATACAAGTGTGGGATTTCCTGTTTGCTGTGCCCATAAATGTCACCGTGTATGTTGGTGACCATGTATGTTGTGACTCAAGGAGTCACATTTCCACGAGTCATGCTTTTTATCTCACAGAAACTAGAAGTTCCTATAGCTTGTACTATTTTGGGCCTTCAATATTAATTTGATAAATTCCTCATATGAGTCCTTTCAATTTCAAATTGATTTGTGATGTACCTTTTATTCTTGGTCCTAATGGTTCAAGAGAAAAATTCAGAGGTTTTACAAAGTTTTGGTTTGAGTATAACTTATATGAATATCTCTGATAATGTGACTCTATCTGCCAAGTGATGTTTGAAATTTAAAAAAAAAAAACATTTCATTTTCCACTACCTACCTTTATTTTCTTACTGTGTTTTCTATTGCTTCTTGATTAGCTAGTGAAAATTATGGATGAAAATGTAGCTTGAAATAAAAACAAACCTGAAAATATCTGTTAACCACCTCCACAGTAAATATTAAAATTGCTGTGTTCAAAATAATAACATTTCAAATTTGTAACAATTGCTTAGTTTGCATTATGTTTATTCTTTTCATGATAAGCCAATTTTAATCTTATTTTCACTTGGTGCTTGAGACATAATAAAGCATTTGTATTTTATTCATGGTGTAAAAGTCTCTATAAGTGTTTATTTTTAAACACATGCGTTTTGTTCAATACTGACAATGGTGTGATATTTTTAAAAAGCAACAATAGCAAACCCAGAATATTATTATAGTTATTGTGCATGGAAGGTAGTTTGAGGAACCTACTATATCTAAGGCACCTCTAGAAGAGAGGAAGAAGAGAAAGAAGTAGTAGAATTGGGAGAATGCATAGTTCTAATTTTTACAGTAACTTAACTGTCTTTCTCCATTTTGGAAGTGTCATTTAGATGTGCTGGCTTTCCTCCTTCCCTGCTCCTCCCAAAGAATACACCAAATAGGATTTTGGTTTTGAAGTTGAATGGATTTGGAGCAGAAGACAACCTAGTAAGTTAGACAATAGTAGAAAATGTCTTTCAAGGAAAGATCTAAACCCATAGATAAGGTTGTGAAAGACAAATGTCCCTAGACTTTAAGTCATTTATGGAACCCCTTAGCAGGTAGTGGAAAGCCACCTCTAGGAATGCAAGACCTGGCCCCATGTAGACCCAAAGAGGTGGAGAGAGTTTTGTGAAAAGAACCCTCAAAGCGTCTGATCAGGTCCCCAACAAGGAAGAGTCTGGGGACAAGTAGTGATTCTGTCGACTGGGGTTCAGCATGACGGTCCTTCTACAGGCCAGACATCCATGATATTATAATATTACTCTGCGATGATTTTTGCCTTTCCAGAGCTGGAGTCCAGAAGGGCATTAAACAAGGCAACAGGCATCATTGCAGGTAACAGGAGCAAGGCTCCCAGTCACAGACAATGGAGCACAAACAGAGAGCTGAAACAGGCTACAAACTGATTTTAATCCAAATTACTCAGTTAGACTAGGATTCCTGTGACTTCCTTGACTTGCGACAGGATTGGCCTGGAGTCTGCTGTTCTGCTGCAACAAGGCTTCACAGGTTTGACAGCTGCATTAGAGGGTTAGAGGGACGTAAGCCTAACTGTCATGGCTCTGCTGTCCCTCCCTCACTCTTCTTTCTGTATATTAGAAGGCTGAAAGACCATCTCTAAGACATATTCTTGGTCTGCGAGTCTCAATTTTTTTTCATCTTTCTATCTGTTTTCCACATAATATTTTTAGAGGTCAGCACTTCTTAAGGTCATTTCAACCATATGATTCAAAAAATTCAGACTCATGGAAATAGCAGAATTAATCTAGCCATAAAAACAGACAGAGGTCAGCATAGTGTGTGAGCCTAAAAGGAAAAAGTGAGAGAGGCTGTGATGAGAAAATTGTACCTGACCTCACCTTTCTACTTCCTCTGGCTTTAGTTTTTATAGGATGCTATATTTCAGGAAGAACCATTCACATTTGCTGAAGGTAAATGCTTGTGTTCTGAATTTATTGAGACAGCATAGGGTCAAGGTAGAGGCCAAGGGTAACTAAAACAGAGAAACAGAGCATTGGAGAGTGAGGTAGACAGATAGAGACCCTGTGGATTAGGCATGCACTTGGGTGAAGAGCTGGTAAGCATTTACAGAAAAATATAACAGGCTTCATTGTAAACAAATGAGAAGAAGGAAATTGTTGGATCCATTTCTTTTGTTCTTAAGGTTGTCCTAGGTTGCTATGAACAAATTTGAGGGAAGTATTCTCTTAAAATTACAGTTCATTTGTTCAGTCATTATATCAGTTATAATGTTTTACCATAAGATTTTATCAGGGGAGGAAGTTAGTACAGAGTACATAAAATTTCCTTATGTTGTACTTACAATTGCATGGGTGTCTACAATCATATCCAAAGAAAAATTGTAAGAGAAAAAGCCATTTTTCTTTTCTTTGACAGTAGCTCCTCAATTTATACACCCAGGCAAATTGCATTCCTTTAGTGGGTTAATAGGCAAGTTAAATGTATGCATATATAAGCGCATCTCAGTTAAATTTTGAACTCATATTCACAAAAGTCTATTTGGCTTTTAAATAAAAGTCACCTATTATGCCTCTGTGATTTGAAACACTTGGAATCAAGTAGAAATGATTGCATATTCTATAAAGGATAAAATTAAATAGAAAAAGAATCCTCATTTGCTGCTTTTAATGCTTATGAAGAAGGAAAGCACCTTGAAGTTATCTGATCTAATAGCATATTTTTATGATGAAGGAGGTTTCATAAAAATGTGCTGAGTTTAGATGTTTTTGTCCTTTTTGGTTTATTTTTCATGAGAACACATGTGCTTCATTGTGTGTGTTTGACTCTGTCCATTCTTATCACATGGGAAGTGTTCATATCCACCAAGGTCAAGAGAAAGAGCAGTGGTATCACAGCATCACCCATGTTGCCCTTTATAACTTCAAAATCATTTTTATATTCCCAAAGACACTGTGTTGAAACAGAAATGAAAACAAAACATTTTAAGGAAATCAAGAAAGAAAGTATGGAAACAATTAACATGACACAGAAGACAAGAGGAAAGAATCACAGATCTAGGTGTCTTGCCCTAGATTTCTTCCAGAAAGCATAGTGTTGGCAAGGGCTTGTATGTGAGTAATGTACTGGAGGAATTATTATTAACCCAAATGAAAGAAACTTTAAAATGATAAATAAGTGAATTGAACTTAGATTCTAAGTCTTACTAGAAAATTGCCACAAGTATAAACTAATATGTAGCATTAAATACTTTGGTTGTAGTTGAGGGACGTTGGTGTTGTGGTATGTAAGCAAGTAGCCAGACAGGCCTCAAGTAAGCAGTCCCTGAGCAGATGCGCTAGGAGCTCATCGCTCCTGATCTGCGAGGACAGCTGGGTTTCCTGAATAGGTCATTAATTAAGTGTACTTTCAAACCAATATTTCAAACTATCAAATATTGTTCAACAACTGTTCAGAATGGTGAGCAAGGACTTGGGGAGTGAAAAGGAAAGGACAACTTGGCATTTACCTATCTCCCTGTGGTAGGTTGAAGAAACCCCCCAAAGCTGTCTACATTCTAAACCTACAGCCTGAGACTGTGTCCTCTTCCATGACTAACAGGACTGGATATATGGACTTACGATGGGGAGGTTTTCCTTAATTATCATTAAAGCTTCCCATGACCCAGCATAATCACCTGGGTCCTTGGAAGAGGGAGGCAGGAGGGTCAGAGTCAGAGAACATGACGGGATGGTGAAGGCAGAGACTGAGTTGATAGCACTGCTTACCGCCAGGAACCAGAAAACTGAGCGAGCAGACTGATCTCCACAGCCATCTGGTTTGGTTTGGTTTGGTTTGGTTTGTGACATATGCTTTGAAGCAGAGTCTGTTTGTTCAGAATCGAGGATAGATACATCAAGTGTATCTTCATCACCTTGTCCTCTCTTAAACAGAGCAGTCATGGCAGAAGTCACTAGGTAGGATCACGAGACACAAATGTCCCCTTACCAATGAGGCTAACTCCAAATACCCAATTTATAAATCGCAACTTGCAAGTCCCTCCTCTGATCTTACTTTTTGAAAAAATAGCAATATATTTTTTTAAAAATTTCTTATGTGTGCCTATTAATTACATAGCACAGTGGGTTTCACGGGGACCTATCTGTGTATGTGGATAACGTAATGTATCCATTTCGCTCCCCAGTACCTCTCCCAGCTCTCCCTGCCTTCCTTCCCTGATCCCTTTGCTCTAACCTGATATTTTACCTCCTTTGTTTATGAGATCCCCTTTTCCTTTGTTCTCTCTACCTTACACATACTAGAGAAAAAACATAACACTTGCCTTTCTGAGTCTGACATTTTACTTAACACGACGTTGTCCAGTTCTATCCATTTTTCTGCAAATGACATCATTTCATTCTTATTTATGAATGACTGAAACTCACATACATGTCACATTATATATATATTTATATGTATACACATATTACATTTTCTTTACTTGTTCTTCTGTTGACAGGCACCTACTTCTATAATTTGGCTATTTCCCTTAGCTCATTTTGCCTTTTGATGTACCATGTATTTTGTTTAGTGTGCTTATTGGGTATGTTCCCTCTTCCCATACTAGAATGTAATGCACTAGGTAAGGATGTTTTTCTGAATTGACACAAAGAGCCCTTTGAGTTAAATAAATGGATGAATGAATTAATTGACAAAGAAATTTCAGAGGTCTGCTCAGGACAAGCATCTTGCATGGAGACTGCTCTGCTTTACTTTGATAAACCATATGTGGAAGTAGGTATAAATTGGATGAGAGAGAGAAAAAGTGTGGATGTGTCCCCTTATTAGATTACTTGAGACAGGCTTCTCTGCAATTCTCAAACCCATAAAGAATATCCTCACTGCATGGCAGAAAGAGTGAGAATGAAGATGTGAAACATGGCAGGTCCCTGCTAACAGGATAGCCTGAGGTTTGCCTAGGTATAAGTACCTGACAAGGCATTGTGTGAGCTAGGAACCTGAGTCACTATGTCATTAGCCAAAAAAAAAAAAAGGGGAATATAGGCTGGGCGTGGTGGCACATGCCTATAATCCCAGTGACTCAGGAGGCTGAGGCAGGAGGATGCCAGATTGGAGACCAGTCTCAGCAACTTAGCAAGACCCTGTCTCAAAATAAAATCAATCAATCTGGTTGGGGATGAAGCTCTGTGGTAAAGCACCCCTGAACTCAATCCTCAATACATGTAGGGGCAGAATAAGAATGGAATTTAGTTCAGATATAACCTAAATTAATGTTCTTGCAAATAGAAGAAATCAAATCAGGATCATGCCTGGCTAACCCAGTTTCTAAGAAGGGTTGACTATCACACAAATAGAGAAAGAAAAAAAAAAGATGCAGATGTCAAAATAGAGGGGTAAGAAAAGGGCATCTGTAGACAAAGCAGTAGGCAGAATCGTGAGGCAGAGAAAAGCCACTGGATAGTATCCAAAAGCTAATTAAAGCAGAAATTGGAGAGTTGAGTCACTCTGAAGTTCAAGCATAACAGGAGGTGCAGGGAAGCCTGCAACTTAAGGAGTAACTTCTGGACCTATGGCTGCTACTAAAGTCTCTGTCCCTCTGTACCAGCCTATGCTAGATGATGATGTCCTGGGAAGGCTGTCCCTTCAGACTCCCTGGGAGGCTATGAGACCATTTCTTGCCTCCATTGTTTTTATTCTTTTTTTTTTTTTTTAATTTTAATTTTTATTTATTTTTCCATTGTTTTTATTCTTACTATCAAGTTTGCAGCTTAGAACACAAACTCCAATGGCATCCTTTATTATATTTTACAATTACAGATTATATTTATTTCTAGGCCTTATTTGGTCGGATAGCAGAATTTTAAAGGAGGTCAATTTCCATTCTGTTTTCCACTCTTTCTCTGGGATTGTAGCCAGTTCCAGAAGACTTATGTGGGACAAGAATCTGGCAGCCCTGTTTGTGAGAATGATCACAGAGGTGTGGGTCAGGGCCATGTTCACTGACTTCCTCTAATACACATACACATAAACAAACACACGTTTGTGTGCATACATGTGTGTACGAATGCATGCACCAAGCCTTGGATCATGAATCCTCACAACACTCTCCTCCTGAGTCACAACTTCTGCTCAGGTCTCCTAAATATTTTCTGAGCCCCAGGCTGTCTGAGGCTCAGACACCTTGCACACGCCGCAAGTCATTTCTTCACTGGGGTCTTTCTACATTGCTGAGCCTCAGCTGTAGAGAAGTGACATAGTTTTCTTCTATTTTTGGATTCTCCAAACATGTTAAGCCACCTGACTGCTTCCCTCTATGAGGCCTGTGCTTGGCACTGTTTTGTGAAGTGGGCACCTCAGCAGAGATCCACGTCTTTTCCTGAGTGCCCATGTGTGTTTTCAATATCATCACAGTCCATCTGAGCTCTTAGTTCTCACAGCCTGGGATCATTGTCCTCACTTAGGGGTGGGAGGCCTTACTTAAGTGTTCTATAAAGCACATTATCCAAGACCAGAATCTCCCTCTTTCCCCAGCACCAGGATTTTTAAAAGGAATTCCAATAACAATTGGCTGTATCTCTAGCTGTGTTTCTGTGAAGCCAGGCAGGTAGAAAATCCCATCTGCCGGAATGAGGCAAAGAGCGTGTGGTTGGTACAAGGCAATATTGAAAGAGGAAACTTTATGAATATTATTGAAATATTTGCAATAATTATGAAGAGTTAGGTTGCCTGAATAATCTGAATCTCTCAAAGTAAAAAATGGTCCCAACAAACCTCTGCTTAAATGTTCCCTCTGTGAATCTTGGAAAGATTTTCACTATAAAAGTACAGTGTTCTAGCTGGACATGGCGATGGATACCTGTAATCCCAGTGGCTTAGCAGGCTGAGGTAGAAGGATTGCAAGTTCAAGTTCAAGGTAGTTTCCAGCTTCAGCAACTTAATGAAGCCCGCAGCAACTTAGGCAGAATCCATCTCTTAGTAAAAAATAAAAAGGGCTGGGGATGTGGCTCAGTGATTAAGCTCCTCTAGGTTTAAATCCTCAGTACCAAAAACAAAACAAACAAACAAAAACAAAATAACAAAGTACAATGTTCTATGGATACTTTTTATAGGCATGCAATTTTCTATATAACATTTCCTGAATCATCAATTAAACATATATCCTTAAATCAGATAAAAAGGAAAACAAACTTTACCACTAAAACAAAGTATATAAATAGGTCATGAATAATAGAATAATTATTTCATTGCCCATAACATTTGCTTACTGTTACAATTTCACTTGCAGTAGGAATTTGTCATATTCCAAAGTTTTGGAAAACACTTATAATAACTTCAAACTAATGTGAGCCTTGTGTCTTAATATTTGCAAAGCACTTCTTATTTTCTCCTGCATTCAATTTAAGGAAGAAATTGGCTGGGAGCTTTGAGAGAATACTTTTAAGTAGTAAATCATTTTTCCCTAAAATTAGAGATGTACCTGTGAGTACCATCATCAGCCCCAGTACTCATTCCAGGTGTTACTTTATAGCAACTGAACTGTTAAAGTAATTTCCAAAGTTAAACAGATTTACCCCTCACCTTGTGAAAGTTTTACTGAGGTACTAGCATCAGATCTTTTCTCAGTTTTACTCTAGAGACTTCCATGTTTCAATCTGTGGACTATTCCAGCAGTTCTTTGGTTGACTGTACACATGATCTGGGCGACTGATAGTTGCATATAACATATTCATTTTGGAGCAGTTTCCTCTATGATTAGCTTTTCAAATAATTGCTTTTATTAAAGTCAAAATTTCATATCTTTTCTTTCTATATCTGTTTGTAACATAGTGCACCATTGCTTACTTTGTATTCTTAGAAGATATTCAGTTTTCCCGAGAGTTTCTAAGATTCCTGCTGCTTATATTGCAACAATATTCTGAACTTAAACAATTCATCAGGACCCTGACACCTTGCCAGTCTCACAGGAAAGACATCCATATTTTAATCAACAAAGTTTAAAGAGAAAGAAGGAAAGATTGACTTCCTCTAGGGATTTGCTGTATGTGATCTTTTTTTAGAAACAAATTCTTCCAGTCAATCCATAAGTACCAGTTATATAAGAAATATATTACTTTAATAACTACAATAACAACATGAAAAAATGAAGGTGCAGTTTGTGTGCTTAGTATGTTCAATGCTGACATCAATTAAAGTAATTAATTTTTCATTCATAAACATGAAATATGGCTACTTGAAGATATATTTTTTAATATTTGTGGCATAATTGTTTCTTTAAAATTAAAAAGTTATCTAGTACATTAAGTGAATTAAATCAGTATAATGTGCATTTCTGCATATAATTACAATGAAAAGAACAAAGAAGGAGGTGGAGGAAGGAGGGAGGGTGAAAGGGAAGAAGAGGGGACAGGGCAGGAGGGAAGGAGGCTCGGGTTTGACATTTTTCCACCTTTACCTTTCCCCTTGCCCTAGATTTTTTGGTGTTGTTTTAGTCAGCTTTTCATCAGTGTGACCCAAAGACCCTACAAGAGCAACTTATAAAGGGAAAATTTTATTTGGCTCACAGTTTCAGAGGTCTCAACCATAGACAGCCAACTCGATGGCTCTGGGCCAGAGATGAGGTAGAGCATCATGGTGGAGGAAAGCAGCTCAGGACAGGACACTAGGAAGCAGAAAGAGAGAGAGTTCTTACAGGGGACAAGATATAAAGGCACGTCCTACCTGCCTACAGTCCCCACCCAGTTAATCCATGTCAGTGGATTAAACCACCGATCAGGTCACAGCACTCAAAATCTGATCATTTCACTTCTGAATATTCTTGAGCTATCTCACACAGTGTTCTGGTAACATCTCATATCTAAACCATAACAAGTATTTAGTATTGTTATTTAGTTTTATTTTCACAGTATTGAGAATAATGCTAGATTGATTAATTGATGATTTTTATAACTCTCTCCCTCATCTGTGTGTGTGTTTGTGTGTGTGTGTATGCTTGTAAACATACAAGTGTGTTTGTTCTTAGGAAAGGAGGGAAGGGGACAAAAAGATACGGATGGTTGAAGAATGTGGTCAATATAATGAAGGAATCACATGTCTTTTGTCTCATCCTGTCATGTCTTATGATTTGAAAGCAGATCTAAAAATGTCAGCAATGTGGAGTTTTATGGTACACACGAATGAACATTTTTACTTATTGTCTGAAAATTGAACTCTGTATTTTACAATTTCAACCTACTTCAGTAACCTTCAATGTATATGTCACATGCATTGGTATTGGTTCTATCAGACTCTCAAACTTGGATTTGGTGAGGGCAACATACACATACCACAACAGTGCTCTCAAGAAACCTTGACAGTTGCCCTGAGAATGAAAAAAAATATGTCCTTGTGGTGTGAGCGGGGAAGGCAGTGATGGTGGCTGATCTATCTGAGTCAACTGGGGCATGCAATTGCTTTGGTGAATTGAGGAAAATAACAATAAATTGAGGAAAATACAGATAAAGTGTGCACGGCAATGGGAATCAGAACAAAGCCTTCAATGAGAATCCACCTACTGGGCAGTCTTACAAGTAATAATGGTTGATTGGCTCATCATTTTCAGCAGGATTTCTCTCCATGGAGCTAGTGTTTAGGGGAGTTATTCATTTAGTGTACCAACACAGTTCTGTTGTTCTGAGACACACCTTTTTGTTCACTCGGATGAACAAAAGGCTTTGTAAGGTTTGTACATACGTACATACATGTATTGATGTGTACATATATGCATCATCTTGTTAGTTATGTCAAGAAATTAAGAAATCGCAGTCATGTTTTATATTTCAACCTGATATAAGTTAAATATGCATCAAATATTTGGGGATAAATTTTAAACTTGACAAGGGCCTTATGACTCTCCAGACATCGAGTCAGAGAGAAACCAAACACTGAGAGCGACGTTTGGAAGTGTTACCTAGCGAGGCCACAGATGGAGGCCTGCTGTGGTCCAAATATGACCCCCAAATCTGTGTGTTGAAACTCAATGGCCACATGATAGTGTGAGGACATGGGGCTTTTAGGAGTAAGTCATGAGGACACTGAACTTACGGGAGGGAGGGACACTACCAAGGGCCCTGAGGAAGTAAGTTTGTTGCTTCAACCATATGAGGCCAAAGGTTCATGCCCGTTTATTTGCCCCTTGCGTGCCTTCGCCACGGAGAACACCCTGCCAATGCCATCAGTTAGAAACAGGCTTCACAAGACATCAAAGAGCCAGCACTTTATCTTGGAAATTGAATCTCAAGAATTGCTGGAAATAAATTTCTACTATTTATAAAATACCCAGTCTCGGGTGTTTATGCTGTAGAAGCAAAAACAGACTACGATAAAGCTCATGGCCTTCTCCCTTGGAGGTTTAAAACTATTATGACATCCTGAGTGAAGTAGTTCCCAACATGCCCAGGAGACTGGGTGTTCCTTATTAGTGGTTTGAGGCAGTGGTGAGGTGAGAGAGAAACTCTTTTACTCAAGTTACAGCATTGATAACTAAGTGAACAAACCATTAACTTAGGTAGCAAATGCTGGATGATCCAGGTGAGGGGTTTGGAGAGAAGGATGAGTCAGCCTAAAATACTCAATTAAAATGGAAAATGGAAAGTATTTATGATAAAGTGTTGTTATTTAGACCTAGCATGTAGTAACGTTACCCTCTGCACATTTGAGGAAAGTATGTATTAAGAACTCACAAAGGCTTTTGAACAAATTCTAGAAAGGTTTATGGGCATATTTTTTAATTATAGGGCTATAAATAGATTTTTATCAATGTTATATCTTGAAGTCTAGATATGAATTATCCAATTCAGATTTCTTATTCTTTACATATCTAGATATGTGCCTCCTATCTGATAAGGTTACCCTTTAGAGTATTTAGTCAACTTGTAATTGTAAAGTGACTAATCTATAGAAGAATAGATTCACCTTACTTTGTCTTAGTCTTGTCTTTTCCTTCTCCTTTTCTCTGTCCTCTTTTGACTCCTCTTATGTGGAGTACTTTTCATTACTCTATTTTACTCTCTCATTAGCTTGGTAAATTTATGATATTATAGGATTCCTTTCCTATACTTTTTAATGATTACCCATAGTTACAATAATGCCCTTTAGTTACCAAATTGTGGAACAGTTACTGCTTCCCATCCAGGCAATGACCTTTAATAAACAGATTTTTCTGTCCTCTTCCCTATTATATCCCACCTCAACCAGGTGATTTAATTATCTCTATTTATAACCCCATATGTCAAAATCCACATAGATTTTAACAGGCAGCACCCATCCGTATGTATTGATATATTTCCCATTTACAATGCTTTTCTTTAATGCGCATCTTCAGATTTCATCCAGGATTGCTGTCCTCCTCCATCAAAGGTACAGTTCTTTAATGTAATTTTGCTGGTGACACATCCTCTTCTTTTTATTTCCATGAAAACATCTTTTAGAACGCTATTTTTATAGGTTTAGAATTCTGTGTTGACAGATCTCTGTGTTTCACCCTAAGGGTATCACCAGGTATCACAAGGTATCAATGTGCTGTCTTCTACCCTCTGCTTCTGGACGGGACTCCAGCCTGGCCTTCCTGCTCTTCCTTTGAATAAATATGTCTTTTTTCTTTGCCTTCTTTCAAGATTTCTTCAGTCGTTTGCTTTGCAAATCTTGAGAATATGCTTTCTAGTTAATAGTTCATTGAAACAAAAAAGAACAACAACAAAAAAACTTTTTAGCTAAGTCTCACAAGTCTCTGCCATTATATGTAAATTAGTGTGAGTGAACATGGTCCCGATACCCAAACTGTTTGCTAGCAACACGTTAGCTCACTGTTCATCTGTGGCTACTAGACCATTAGTTGTCTCATTTTTTCTCCCTTATCTTATTTGCAAGGGGAGTTTGGGCACAATCTTGTACAATTTATGTTAAAAATCATTACCTTCATTTAATTCTTTTCTCAAATTGTATTGAACAACTCTTACAATGAAATCAGTCCACAAATTAAAATGCATGCTTTTCAAAAAAAATGATATTAAAAATGTTGGTCAGTTTTCAGCCAGCCATGTTGTCATACACTTGTAATCTCAGGAATTTGGGAGGCTGAGGGAGGAGGATCACAAGTTCGAGGCCAGCCTCAGCACCTTAGCAAGGCCCTAATTAACTTACCAAGATCCTTTCTCAAAATAAAAATTAAAAAGGATTGGGGACAGAGCTCAGTGGTAGACCAACTCTGGGTTTTATACTCAGTACCAAAAATATGTATATACATTGGTCAGATTTCATAATTACATTATTGCTAATTAAATATAATCCACCTATATATGCCTCTAGGCATAGACCAATGACAGGTCTTTGTCAATACCACTTCTCACAAGAGAAATGGGATTCTGAATGTGTGTGTGTGTGTGTGTGTGTGTGTGTGTCATAATGGTGTGCTTGAGTGGCTTTTAACTTTTAACAGTTTGGCTGAGTGTACCACTAGAAATTTCAGCCTCCCGTCTAGCAAGGGCAGGTAAAAACCAGGTTGATCTGTGAGCTTAAAATACTGTGAGCTCAACATTGAGAGAGGACACTATTAAAGGCAGTTTTTTAACAAGTATATAAAATGCACAAGTTGATCAAATATAAATAAATAATGAGATATACAGAAACTCAGGAATAAAGTTAAACTCATATAAATTTCAATGATTCACCATTTACTATATCTATATTTTGGGCTAGACTTTCTTCTGCAATGAACAGTAGGTCTAATAAACAAATATTAGGCTTCTATAATTATCAAATTATCACATATTTAATACCTAAATCCAAACATTTTCTCTTCTAAATCCATAGCTCCTGGTGTCTGATAGTCTCAGTCCTACTGAGAAAGTCCCCTTTCCATCTTCATGACAGCATCCAACATTTCCATTCAACTCATTATTTTCTATCCATCAATTTCCCTACAGCAAGTGGAATTAACATAATTGGTGCATCAGTCTCCAGCCAAGAGCTGTCCACACCCTGATTATCTTATAGCTTCCTTATAGCTCCTTCTGTAAATGATTCTCTTGCTCCATTTCTACCACTTTAGAGCTATATTCTAAACTAATATAACTTCAGTGATTTTTTTTCAGTCTGTTTTTTTTAGATTATCACATATGCAATAGCTTTTGTATGGATGATCATTGTGTCATTTAGATTAAAATGATATCCTACCAAAATTTTCTGATACAATACTCAACAAAGAATTAGGTCTCTGCTATGATTTCAATAAGTGTCCCCCAAAGGCCCATGGGCTAAAGATGTGGTCCTCATTTGGTGGTAGAACCTATAGAGGTGGTACCGAGTTGAAAGTTTTCCAGTTGCATGGGGGCATGCACTTGATCCCACTCCTTTTTATCTCTCCTTACTTTGTGGACAACATGAGGTGAGCAGCTTGCTCCTTTGCTCCAGTGTGTTTCTTCCCATTCCAGTGTAGATTGCCCCCACGATATACTGCAGGTGCTACAGCAATATGGTCAGGAAACCACGGGCTCAAAATCCAAAATGGTGAACCAAAATAAACCTTTCCTCTCTTTAGGAGCTGGTTGTCTTTGCTATCTGTAACAGTAATAGAAAACTGACTAGCACAGTTGCAGAAAATAACAGGACTGTTTCAATATCTATAGGTAATGTCTGTGAGGCTTAAATATTCCTTTTTGGTGAGCATAAAATTCTAAACTTTGTTTACAAAGTTGTTTACCTGTCAAGAGATTTTTTGATCCAAACTAGTAAATATAACCTTTAGTAAACAGTTATTCATTATTTAGAATTCTAATTTTTTCCTACCTATGTTTAGTTTTTAGATCTGGTGGTCCTGACTGAATTCAGTACCTAAAGTATATGAATTTTGAGAAATTTGGTGGTTCGTGGCATCAGCTCTAGAAATGTGAATTATTTGGTACACTTGGGTTTAGTGACTAGGAATTTTCAGTAATGATACAGGAAGGCTAAGGACATTACTGCCGTGCACATTTTTCAAAGACCACAGCAGTGCTATTAATTAACATTAAACTCAGAAGAATGTTGGTACTTGAATTATGTAAAATCACCATTGATCAGGAAATGAATCAGAGTCAAAAACATAAGTATGGCTGCAGTCACCATTAAGCAGCTACTGAATATCTTATCTAAATGTTAAGGGCTTCTTTGTATAATGATCACAAATTCAGAAAGGTTGCTATGAACACAGGGACTTAAAGAACAGTTCCATTAAAAGGAATAAAGACTTCACAGAGTTCATGGTAATGTCTAACTGAGATTTTGCTAAATGAAGAAAACCATGCTATCCTTGGCCTCTACCTACTAGATGCCCTCTAGTATAGTATCCTCTCCAGTTATTGCCCACCTTTCTCTGGAAGGCAACATTGCTCTGAGTTGAAAATCACTGTCCTTAGATGAAAGTTAAGAAAAGCTCCCTAGTTTCCTACCATGTGCTGGACTTTCATTTGTTGACTCATCTATTATTAAGACATTTGATATAAGATATGTTTAATGAGGAGCTAAATTTACTTTTTAAAGGGATACATTTCTCCACTAAAATGAGTATCTAACTAAAATCTTTCCCCAACTCTTCCTGCCTAGAAGCTTCCTCCTACAGAAAATATTGCTCACTGAGAACACTAATCAGTCTTTGTCCAGTAAACAGAAGTCCTCTGCTTACCACGTGTGATGACTGATTTTATGTGTCAACTTGACTGGACTAAGATATGCCCAGATTCCTCAAAAAACATTATTTGGGGAGTATGTCTATAAGGTGTTTCTGGAGGAGATGGACATTTAAATGTGAAGTAGATTCACACTGGAATATGACAAGTAAAGCAGAGAGTCCTCCTCAAAATGCAGGGGGAAAGTGATATCTGTGTTTTGAAATGCAACATCTATCTTCTGCCCTCAGACACTGCAATGATTTGGGGGCTTTGGAGTCTGGGATTTATATCAGCAAGGTACCACACCACTTTTTCTTCCCCAGTTTACAGCCAGCAGACTCTAGGTGTCCATACTTGAGTGATACAATTATCATAATCAACAAATAGATGCTCACATATATATTTCTCTGAAGAATCTGCCTTATACACCATCATATGCAGATTTTGCTTATTGTGCATGTTTCATAAGGCCTCATTCTTGATGATAACTCACTCCTACATCCTCCTTATTCCACATGCCACCTTGAGGTATTTCTGCAACTTTCACAGTGCTTTCTCCATGCATGAACTCCCTCAACCCTGAAATTATAGTGGCCAGACAAGACTCACCTAACTGTGAGCAAATGAGCTACTATCTTTGTCATCTTGTAATAAATTTTAGGACAGAGACAATTCAGTTTTCACTGATGTGTCCTTGCCTGAATATCACATATATTAGGAAACTGTTTAATAAATAAATTTTAACTTCCAGATAATTGAAAATAGGTTAGTTTAGCTCACAGTTTTGGAGTTCCAAGAGCATGGCACTGGCTTCTGCTTAGCTCTGGCAAGGGTCACATGATGGATGACATAGCACAGTGTGGAAGAGGTCACATGTCAAGACAGGAAGTTAGAGACTGGGGAGGGGCCAGCTTTGCTCTTTTTATAAAATTTCACTCAAGTAGAAACTAACTGAGAAGTACATGAATCTTTTCTGTAGGCAGTGGCCCCATGATGTAATCACCTTCTTTAGGTTCCCTCCCTTAAAGATTTCACCACCTACATCCCTAAACTATGGACCAAACTTCCAGTCCAGTTAAAATCGGGGACCATATTCCAACCATATCCAAACTTTAGCACTGCACAGCCATAACCTGAGCTGTTCTACACACTCCACTGTCACCAAGGAGAGGTATATTGTTTTGTTCAATACCTCATGAAATTGTGCTCTTAGAATATGAACACGTAACATTTCTAGTCTTCTAAATATTCTACTTTAGTGATGTACAATCCCCAGCCATTGAGTTCTACAGCCATATTCATTGAAATAAAATTATATTTTTTTCAATAAATAGAATGTCTGCATTGTTTAAAGTATGTGCTTTAGGATATCAAAATATATTTTGAATATGAAGGTTATAGAATCATGAGAGTGGAAGTTGTGCCCTATAAGCAAATTCAAAAGAAAATCAAACTCATCATTTACCTTTGCCATCAATTTTCAGGATAAACCAAGTTTTCATGATCTACCAGAAATTTTGCAAGATTAGAATAAATGAAATGCATACCACAAATAATGTATGATGCAACAACATTCATGTAGACTTAAAATCTGGCTTCAAATATAACATCATTTTCTGTTGTTAAAATTTCAAGTTACTAATGTAATTCATTATAGCTGAGTTTTATGATATTCAATATAGAGTAATCATTAAAATCTGAATAGAGACAATTTGAGGATGTTCCTAAAATGATTCTCTTTGTTGGGTAGTAAGAATGATTGGGTAGTCAGCTCTAATGATTATCACTGTTGTGAAAAAACAAGGCTCCAAAAGGAAGTCCCCTGTGTTGTCCCGTTAGTCATAGGTTTATTTTTGCTGCGACTGTGCCATTGTTGTGAAACCTGGGACTTTCAAATGGCTTTCCTGTACATACGCAAGTTGGGATTATTATCTGCTAACATTAGCACAGTGAATGCTGTAATAATCCTTAAATGCATAAATATTCCTTTTAATGGGAAAAATATTTGAATCAGTTAGTAATTTGAGAACTTACAGTTTTCTACACTTGAGTAATTTAATAATTTAAGAGTTTACTTCCAATTATCATGACTTTTCAAATAACTGACGCTTAGTATGAAGTGAGTCAGTGGCTGTGATCAGGATGCCTTAGCCATGCTAAGGTCCTGAAGGGCAATTGTATAAACAGCAGGATGGGGAAGGGGGCTTCTATTAGGAGCAACCCAATCATTTCCCTCGTCAATTACCTAGATCAAGTGTGAACACATAAGGCCTTCTTGTCTTGTCATTTAAGAGCTGAGCAGGCTGCCTCTACCTCCTATGAAGGGGACTGCTCCAGATCCCTGTGTCTCTGTGTGGTTGAATTCCTAAGTAGAGGAGTCTCTTCCTCCCACCCCAAACTTGCCCTTTTATACCAGCCAGGGAAGACAGCATAAAAGTAGAGTTACAGAAAGACACCAGTGCCCCATAGTCCTCTAAAGAAAAGGAAGAACCAGTCTGCTTCCTACTACAATAATCTCATTTTGTTCCTTTTTCATTAATTTATTTTTTAAAACAAAAGACTGCATTTCAAGTCATAGTACACATATGGAGCACAATTTTCCACTTCTCTGGTTGTAAACAAGATAGAGTCACACCCATTTTGTTCTTAAGAGGTGTATTTTGCCCAAAAACTTCATCAAAATGTATTCTTTTTTATGGCAAATGTTCTTCAATTACTTGAATATGATGAAAGAAATAATCTAAAATCCCTGCATATGTTGTATACAGAAGCCTGATGTAGACCGCCAGTGTGAACCTCTGACTTAGAAAATAGTACTTTGAGAAGTGACTCATTCAACAAACCACCAAAAGCACCTCTCTCTCTCACACACACACACATACACACACACACACAATAGATATTGACTTTGGTGTGTTTATATTAGTATAATATAAACTGAGCTTACTGCAGGAAGAAAGAATGCCATATTGACAAAGATAAGCTCTGAGAAAGGAAATTCTATGAAGACTTTTATACATTTTTAGCATAGGTGCTTAAGTGATTTAAGGAAGGATACTAAAGGTGGGGAAGAGATTCTAAGTGAGCAATATTTATGACCTAGTAGTGTAGGACTGGTAAACAGAGATGCTTGGTGCTGTAGCAAACTTGATTATTGTCTAATAAATGACTGTCCAGGTGTACAATCTATTATATCAGAGATTTCAGCCCAAATGAATTTACTCTTTGCCTAGATACATTGGAATGCAAGAATTTCCTCAATCAAAAAGTAGGATTATTTTCTAATTTAAATATATTTAATATCTTAATAATAATTTCCTGGAACATATAAATAATTTTTACCTATCCCTCATCATTAGCTCAATCCAAAGCACCAGAATGAGTGAAATGCAGTGATATAGCTAAATCCAAGTTAAGAGTTTAGGGCTTTGTGGCAGAGACTATGGTATTATTTATGTGAAATCCATTCCTTCTTCTATACTAACATCACCCTCATATTTTAGAGGGGAGAAAATTGTTTGACTAAAACTGTAACCCAAAAAATTCCCAAATATACCTGCCAATCAATACCTAGTCCCTCCTCCCCATAATAACAACTCTTGAATTCAGGCCATAGAAGTTAATATAATATGGTTTTTATTTGCAAGTCATACATCTATAAGAGGTTACCATCTAAAATATCCAAGAAACTACTCAATAACAAACAGATGACCCTATTAAGAAAAATGGAAAATGGATATTAGTTTTAAAAAAAGATATTCAAATAGCCAACAGGTATGTTTAAAAAATGCTCTACCTCAGAGTAATACAAATCAAAACTACAATATCACCTGAATAGAACTGCTATTATCAAAAAGACAAAAGACAACAAGAACATATGGAGAAAAGGGAACACATACGTTGTTGGTAGTGTAGTAAATTAGTAAAGCCATGTTGATGCATATTATGGTGGTTCCTCATAGACACAAAATCATCATATGTATTAGTTAACTTTTTGTTGCTGTGACTAAAATAATCGACAAGAACACTTAAAGAAGAAAAGATATATTTGGGCTCATGGTTTAGAGGTTTCAGCCCGTGGTCAGTTGGCTCCATTGCTCTGGGCTTGAGTAGGGCAGAACATCATGGTGGCAGGCTGTGGTGGAGGAAAGCTGCTCAGCTCATGTTACTCAGGAGGCAGCAAGGCAAAGAAAGGGAGGGACTGAGCATAAGAAATACCCTTCCAGGGCAAGAATCCAGTGACCTACTCCCTCCAATGAGGTCCTACCTTTTAAAATCCCCACCACCTCCCACAATGCCAACAAACTGTTAACCACCAGAGCACTAACACACCAATGAGGCCAGAGGCCTCATGATCCAATCACTTCCCCAAAGCCCCACCTCTGAATATTGCTACATTGGGGACCAAGCCTTTAACACATGAGACACTGGGGACATTCCAGGTTCAGACTAAAACAGCACATGATTGACCAATTTTACTATTAGATATATACCCAAAGAAACTGAAATCCACAACACTAAGAGATCATACTCCCAGATTTATTGCAGCACTGTTCACAGTAACCAAGATATGGAAAACAAAAAACAAAAAAATATTGCCCATCAATGCACAAATGGTCTTTAAAATACTGTATACATGAAGAATACAGAGTACTATTCAGATTCAAAAAATAAAAGGAAAGAACAGGATGAACCTACAGAACATTATGTAAAGTGAAATAAGTCAGGCAGGCAGTCACAAGAACTGTATCTCTCATTTACATGTGGAATTCTAAAGAATGTTACATTTACATAAATAGAAAATAGATGGGGGTGGGAACCAGGGCATGGACAGAGCAGGAGGAAATGGATGATAAACATAAAGTCAAATTAGGAGGAATAAGCTCTAGTAGTTTACAGCACAGAAGAAGGTGACTTGAATTAAAAATTATGAGTGTAAAATTTCAAAATAGCTAAAAGAGAGCTTTAAATGTCCTCAACACAAAGAAATGACAAGCATGTGAGTTGATGAATGTGCTAGTTACCCTGATTTGTTCATTTCACATTGTATATGTGTATTGGAGCCCAACTTTTTACCTCCTAAATATACACAATTATTATTCGTCAACTTAAAAACAACTTCATGATTCACGAACCTCAACAAAAACAAATTTGTGAAAGTAGAAAACTATCAAGAATTATTTACTTCATAAATAACATCAAATATTTATTATGAAATTCATATAAATAACACTAAAATAGGAAAAAACACATAGAGACCATCAGGAAATAATTTTTGTTGTTTCTTATCTCATTCAGTGAGCTTCTGTATTGTATAATATCAAGACACCATTCAGAAATGCTACACTTCCGTGCATCTTAAAATATTGTGCATTTGTATAGAACAAATAACAGATGGATTATTTACTCGATAGTATTTAAACAGCAATATTTACATCTTAAAAAATATATTGAAGTAATACTTCAAAATCCCTAAGTTTAAGTTTCAGGTAAATTAAAGATCTATATATAAAAATGGATGCTTGAAAAAATATTAGATGAAATTTTTAAAAACATAACTATTTGGAGAAATTTGTGTGAACATGAAGATCAACAATGTGCTCACATATGAATTAAATCAGATTTATAAAATAAGAGATTATAAGAAAAATTGAAAGGATATTATTGGTTACAGAAAAAATAATGGAAACCTATAAACATCTAATATCAGTGAGAGAGTGGTATGGTAATTCAGTAGAAAACCTCATCAGAGACTTTGGGCAATTCACAAAACAAGGAAATGACCAATTAAACTAGAAAGTGATTGCCAAAATTATTAGTATTTAGAATAATGTACCATAAAAATAATAAAGCAGCATTCCTAACATAATATTGCCAAATATTAAAATTTGGACACTCTGAAGAAGCTAGGAGGAATGTTTGGAAATATATTGTTGGTAGATCCTGCAAATACATTAGAAAATAATACATTAGAAAATAAAGAAAAGGAAATGTTCCAGAGGCTTGTGTAAGAGAGTGTGCAAAATTAAAAAGCATATAAACTGCATCCCCACATAATCTGCTTCCATAAATTTACTGTGTACTTGAAAGTGAAGAGATTCTTAAATAGGTTTATATGCATGTGTGGAAGCCACCGGAATCCATAAATAAGAGAAGTCCAAAGACCCTGCAAAGTCCATATTGTGCACAACTGGGTCAGAATTTTAAAATAATGTACAGCCAGATATTGAACAAGAGGATTACCTGAACTGATGCTTAGAAAACCAAACTATTGTTTTAGGTATTTTGACAAATATCCACCTCTCTGTGTATATGTATGTGTGTACATATGAGTCACAGAGAGAAAATTAGGTATTGCCTGATCATTTCAAGTAATCAGCTAAAATATTAATGGAGAATGATTATTTCCTTCCAAAAGTTGTTATAGTATTTAAAGTTTTGATGATAAATATACCATAAGAAGGCAAAGTTGGGTGTTGGAGGCCAGTTAGGAATATACATATACTAATGATGGTGGCTTGGAACAGGATAATATGAGAATGTCAATAAGTAAGGAGAAGTGAAACGTGTTCATGAGAAAGAATAAAATGAACCTGATGGAGAGAAAAGAACCGTGAAGGACTCCTAGGTTTTTGGCTGGTATAATCAAATGGACAGAGATACCATTCACTGAAATGAAGACAATGAACATTTGAATGAACAACTATGAGATATAAACTTTCCACCTTTGCTTATAATAAAGGAAGTGAAAAACATCTGGGTTATGGGTGATTCTACAGCTACTAATATTCTACAACCACTTAATGGTGAGAAAACGGGAACACTAATAGCAAGCAGAAATATCATTGATTTTTACTGATTCACCAAGGAGCAACTAGACAACACTTAGTAAGTCAAACAGTCTTTGACTAAGCATCCCAATGTTGTGTCTTGCAGAAAGGCTCACACAATTGGCCTAGGAGACACAGCCAGGCTTCTTCAGTACAGCACTTGGTCTTGCACAGCAGTGGAGCAGCAAAATTCTTTCTCAGCAGGAATTACATAAGCAACTGTGATTTTTTTTGCAAGCAATGGAATATTCTATGGTACTATAAAGAAATAAGTTGGATCCATACATATTAACATAGATAAATAACTAAAATGTAATATAAAACTTATAGGTTGCAAGAGGATATGCACATCATCATGCTGCTCATGCAAATCGTAAATGCAAAAAACAATACTGCATATCATGACTAATAGTACAAATAAAATGATATCCGAGAATGATTAGCATAAATATTGTGGTATTAATTACCAGTAGGGAAGAAGAGAGGTTTTGAGGGAGTTTTATATATGTGATAGTAAGCATACAAAAAAAATTCAAAGTAATAATTTTGGGTAGGTGAAATTATAAGAGAATTTTATTTCCTTTATTATAATTTGTAGTATTTTTCACTTAATGATAAATAATTTAATAAACAATAAAAGTATTCACCAGTAATCCATGGGAACTATTTTTATTATATCATAATTAGTACCATTTTTAACACTACACTAATCATGGTGTTTGGCAAAATGAAACACATATATTGTTTCAAGAAATGCATATACTCTTGGCACCCTTGTCATATAAGCAATGACATAGCACCTGCATTTGCCACTAAACATTGCCACTATGCACAAGGAGCTACTGCTCTCCTCGCCTCAAGTTTCTCGTCACCTCCACCAGCTCTTCAGCAGCAACAGTGAAGAGCAGAGCGGTTATTTTATCACTGATCAAAACAGACTTCCAAATCTGCAGCATATCTTTCTGTTAGCATTTGGAAATCTGGGGCAAGAATTTGTGACATTCTCAAAGTAAGAATAAAAGTCACATCTGGCAATGTTTGTAAATTTAGAAATGAGTGGCCAGGAATGAGACAAAATTGATTCCTAAACTTGTCTATAACCTTTATCTCCTGGAAGACTTTGCCAAAGCCTATCTTGGCAAGGTGCCAACTTTCTCTGCTAATGTACTGACAGTGTCTCTGTGCTGTCTACATTCTTCATACGCTTCCCCTACACAACTCACTTAATGCCAAACAACTGTAAGAGGAAATATTATTGGCACCATTTGATTCATAAGTAAAGATGTGTTTACAACTCTATGTCCCCAACATGGGGACACTAACGTTCCAACCTACATTTTCTGACCACCTGTATCTCATTGTTATGATCAAAACACATCATTTAGTCTGTTGCATGCATTGACATGCATAAGCTATAGGTGAAGAAAATTAAAAGAGTTTTCAAGAATGAGAACTTCAAAGCATATTGCAATTATTAGCTTATTATTCAAGTGATTGAATCAGACATAATTTGCTGAAAGCCTGGAAAATTAGCTACATCTCAAGTAAAGGAGTTTACAGTTAGTCAGGTGCATTCATTCATTTACTGTACATAGGAGTTCTTAAAATAAAACATTTCCACATCAAGATTATTTAGCAGCATGCAGTTTGTTTTGCCAATTACTCACCATCTCTACTATTTTTAGCACTGCGCCCCCAATGCCATATATGTTTCCCTGGAGATGTAGTTGGTGGAGGAAAAATAAGGCTCTATTAATACTAAATCATTTTGCCCTATAATAAACCCAAAATCACAAAACTTGCCAGGGTGTCACTTAAAATTAGAAGATCAACAGATATGCATGTATAGTACCAAGGGGGGAGTATTGAGGGTAGACCAAGGACACTTAATATGTAAGTGTGATGAATGATGGACATGAAGGGGAAATACAAATGACTGACTGCATTCTATTTTTTAATGATTGAATGCTACCATTAGATTATCTTTGTAGAATATATGACCTAAACATTGAAAAATTACATGCTTTACAAAAATGGCTATTTCACATTTAATGTATGCATCTCGAGACATTTTTACCTAGAATTTTTACCTCCCCAAATCTAAGCTTTGAAATGCAATCAGTGTAAATCTCTGTGGAATGGGTCTTCATAATTTATGTTTTTGATAATTTCTAAGCAAGCAAATTCTGCTCTAGGGTAGACAGTGATAAATTTCATGGTCCCAGAGAATATTGGTAGTTTAAGTTCTCTGCACTCTGAAGTTCCTTATTGATTTTTCTTAACCCTCAGGACCCAATTTAAAATGAAATCTTTATTGCTCATAACAGAGATATGGAAAACAATGGATAAGTAGTGAAATCATGGTAGGATGCACAGCTATATAATTTCATTTTCTATTTGTCATTTCTGTCTTGATTCACTTATCTAGTATTTCCTTTGTTTTTGACAGGACTGGGACCCCAAGAGTCCTGGAGATTTTGAAGATACTGGAACTAGCCTAAGGGATCCAGGCTGCTCCAGGGTTCAACAGCATTTTTCTGGCTTCAGTAACCCCCCAAGTTGGGAAGTCTGGGAAAACACGAGTTTGAGGAGCTGTCAGGGCTGAAGGTATCTCCAGATGAGAGGGAGAGATCCTGCTGACATCGTACACAAAATATATTCCTGGAATATGGAATCATACATTTTCCTGCTATGCACTTGATGTTTATTTTTAAAGTTTATTTTAAATGTTTTACTTAGGAAAACAAAACTTGGCCATCACAGTGTTCCTTTAGGAACCACTGTTTCCCCTGCCCCATTTTACATTTTAAGACCCAGGGAGCAGAGTGATTGCATAATTACCTCCATGGTCCTGTAGCTGTTAGAATAAGTCCAGGCCATCTGCTCTTGGAAGGTGTGGCCTTGACTGCTTGTGCTGAGATGTAAGGTTACCTTCCTTGAGGCTTTGGGGTACACCGTCTTCTACCACAATGCAAAGATCTAAAATAACATCAAAGTAGCCTCCACATTCTGAGAATTTTTCAACTCGATTTAATTTCATCACCTGCTGCTTTCCCGCATCCTTACTCCTGAAAGACCATGCGAAGTAAAAATGTTCACTCCATGACAAAGTGTCCAGGATTAATCTGCCACCAAATGCTGGTTCTATTCATTTTCTCTTTCTGCTACTCAAGTTTCTCTTCATCTATTATTGTTCACTCTTGTTTAAATATCAAGACTTTGCTCCTTGGCTCCTTGCCTTAAGAAAGATGACTGATTTTTCCTGAAAACAGCCTGTGGCCCTTTCAGTCTCACCTTCCATTGCTGTTCTTGGGTGGATCCCTGTGATGACAGCATGCTGTGTACAGAGGCTTTTCCTCTGAAGGAGGCTTCACCCTGCCCAAGACCCTACCTCTACTAGACGTATGCTGTTCTAACCATGGTCCCCCTCCTCCTCAATACCTTGTCACACACACTGCCAGGCACACTCATTCTTACAAAGATCCCAAGATAATGCAATAAAATAGTGGTGTGTGTGTGAAAAGGAATAATATGCATACATTCCAGTACAGCTAGAACCTGCCTTCTGACTTTCTCATTTCTCGTAATCCTGCCATGACCACCCAAAGTTAGAATACTGGAGTCATGATTAATCATGGTCCTCTCTCTTGATGTGTACTTGGATGCTAATTCATGAAGAGTGTACATTTAAATTTTCTTGTCTTTCCTGTTTCCAGACGTTACTGTGTCTTTCCTGCTCTGCCCGCATGCTAGTGAGTTTTGCATTGCTGTGACCAAAACACCTGACAAGAGCAATTTGAGAAAAAGTCTATTTTGGCTCATGATTTCAGAGGCTTAGTCCGTGGTAGGCTGACTGCAGTGCTCTGGGCCCAAGGTGGGCAGAGCATCATGGTGGGATGGCATCGTGGAGGAGAACTGCCCCACTCAAGGCAGCCAGGAAGTAGGGGAGTGGGAGGAAGGGGCTGCAGGGAGGATGAACCCTTCCAGGGCACATCCCAGGGTCCCACCTCCTCCAATCTAACCATCTGCTCCTTTTCTTGACTCTAAAATGCAGATAACACATTAAACTCATTTGAAATTCTACAGAAAGTGTTTGGCACAAATGATGTGCTCAAGGAAAGACTCCTTCCTCCTCATGCAGCTGGCTTATCTGTCTTCCCGAGGACTAGTCCACTGCTTTACTCAGGGTAGACTACCCTGAAGTTCTCCACAAGACACTGTGGAAATACTGGTGATCCCAGGCCATGTTACTGATCTAAACAGTAACATGTTAGTGTTAGCCTTAAGAATGTGTGTCTGAAATGGGAACAGTTACTGAAGAAGCCAAGATTCTGTGCACTTTGACATGGTGCGGAGAAATAAGTCTTACTGGGCAGGTAGGTGGAGGGGCTTGTTTTTTAACTTTCCTATTCACACCAAAAGGATTCCCAACCTGTGAAATCATTACCAACTTGAGGTCATGATCACTGGTGCTGAACTCCTATTTCGTGCCAGAGAGCTCATCCTCAGGGCCTTTCTGAAATACTTGTTTTTTTTTCATATTACACCTGCTCTCCGCTCCCTGCACCCTCACTCCAAGGCAGTGCCAGCCCTGTGCTCCTGTGCCCATCCTAATAAGCTTCTGATACATCTATTGCTTCAATTTTCATACTGTTTGTTTTTTACCAAGATGCTAAGAACTATCTTCCGTCTCTTTATGCTGAAGTGTCAACAAAAATGAATATCAGATAGGAACTTGAGGTTAGGAATGTCTTCCAGTACACAATCTATATAGGAAGATTATGACTTTGTTTATCTCTGGGCCCCATGGTAATATCCAATCTATACAAAGAAGTCAGAGAGTGAAGAGAGAGGAGTGAAGAGACATCTGTTAGAGGCAAATATTATTGAATTTGAGTCATCACCCAAGGGGAGGCATCCAGTGGGCCAGCTCAGTCACACAGGCAAGAGGATGGGGGAGAGGGGGTCTCTCTTTTCGTGTAATGTGTTGACATGGTGTCTCTGCAGTCAGAAAATGCAGAGGTTTGTTAGATTTCTTTTGGAACAAGCAGGAGAAAGCTAAAGTGAGTCCAGGGGCAGATGAGAAACTGTGGGAGAGGATTTGTGTCCCATTCAATAGGATGCTAGAGTCTGGAGCAGAAGGTGAGAAACCTGAAGAATGGAGATGACTGGCAAGCCAGCACCTGAAACAGTGAGACATCTAGCCAGGTAAAATGAGTGGCTGCAGAGCCATGTGGGGCGATGGAAATGTCAAACAGTCCACAAAAATAACAGGAAAAGGTAAGTTTCAACAGCTAATGCACCTTTATATTTCTCATCTGCCCCTGAGGGCATCCCACATTGAGCTTGAATGATTTACCATATCCCTCTTCCCTATTTAGCTTTTACAGTGTGGCAACTCAAAAGGAAAAATAAAGGATTCAGGATTTAATGATAGAGTTTGAGGCATCCTCATGGAAATGGTGCCAAAGTCAGTGGCACCAGTGGCCTGTGGCACAAGGAAAGAAATCTTCAGTTTAGAGAGGAAGAGAATCAAGAGAGTGGAGAATTCAGGACACCCTTTGAGCTTTCAAGAGGACTATGTTCCAACCAGGATGGGGAGCATGCACGGTCAGCATTGCTAGCTGCCACCCAGATGGGCTGATGCTTTCATGTGACACTTGCTGGGAAACTTCGCAGCTTATCTTTTTGTATTGACTTACACATTGATAGGTAATTTCTCATAAGGGATCTTCTCTTTTTTTCCTTCCTTGTTCTGTAGCACTCTGAAGAACACAGCTCTCAAAACACTGTGCAAATATTGATTTGCTTTATGTGTACAAAATTCCAAGGGAAAAAATATGCTTTGACTTGAAATGCTTATATAATCAGAAATACAACCCATACATAAACTGAGGAGAAAATGTAGCTCAGCCTTCCTGGCATGTGTTGTGGCTTTTAGGCCCGTTTTCCATACAGCCACCTGCATCCTACCTCTCACCTCTCGTCCACACGTGCACATGTACATGTATAGACACAAAACTTACCTGAGTTTTACCTGGATACTGAAAATGCTAAGTATCACATAATGCCAAGCAATTTTCTATTTCTGTTCCATTTCTGAATTTGTATATTGGTGAGTCATAGCAGTCTCCATAACCCAAGGAGATTGTCCAATTTTAAAGAAGTATGTGCATTTTTCTTTAATAATAATAATTTCATCATTTATTTAAACATACTCATTTAGAAAGAACCACTTCTACTTGTCAGATAACTGATAAAAATAACATCAATCATCTCTGTTAGAATGTGGCCATTCTAACAGTGGACAGCCAACTGTCTTTTAGTTGCAGATTCAAATTAGCAGTTCCTCACTGACGCAAAGCAACCTTACATGGTTGGCACCAGAATTTGAAAGTAACAGTCTCAATGAGAACCATTTTTATTAGTTTGACCATAAAATAGCAATCGTATCTAAGGAATCGTTATAGACTATGTAGACAATATAGCTCATTCTTTCCCCTTACAATGGGGGCAAAATAGGAGGATAAACTAAGATTATTCAATTCAACTGGAATTAAGTCTAGGATAGATGACTCTCTTTTCAACAGCTGGTCAGTAGTGTTTAGAAAACAAGATTAAGCACACATGTAGACTCATGTAGCCTTCTACAAATTGTATAGTTTTAAATTGCTTTATGAATATATTTTTGACTTGTTCACAACTTGAAGTCTGTGAACCTAGAAGTAGAGTGTTGAAACAACAGTTTTCTCTAACAAGTGTGGTCAGAGACTTCCTGTGGCATCTGCTACCAAAATGGCACCACGGGATTTAGAAGACTTATATTTTTTCTTCAACTTACTAAAATTTACCCAACCAAATATGGATAAGGAGACATCTCTTTTCTGAATTTTTAACTATTTTATCTGTAAAAGAGAAGAGGTTGCCTTGTTATGGAGCCAACTATCTTTAGTTATGCATATATTATCAAAATCATTTTAACTGAACAGTCACATAGAAAATGAATTATGCTTAAGAATAAGTTGCTCACATTGTAGGTGGAGATAGATTGGTAATTATTTTGTGAAAACACAAAGGAAACAAAAGTCCACTGTATAAAGGAGAAATAAAACAAAAATTAATTATCCATATATGAAGTATGTAGACATATGATTACAGACAGGTGTTTCATACATGTGATTATTTAGTCACAGGCTTAGAGTAGTACATGCAAACTCTTAACAGGGGAGAGATGCTAAAGAATATTGCACCATTTTTCTGCTAGAACAAATCTCCACACACTTTGTGGCATAAAATAACAGATGTATTTTCTTACAAATACAGAGGCCTGAGGTCTGAAATCAGTTCCACTGAGGTAACAAGGTGTTGTCTAGCAACTCAAGGGGAGATCCACTCCTTTCCAGTTCCTTTCTGAAGCCACCCACCCTCCTGGGCTCCTGGACACATCACTTCAATCTCTGTGTCCCTGGTCACAGTCCCCCTCTCCACTGAAGGCAAGTGATAATCTCCCCATTTAAAGATACTGAATCACATCTATAAAGTCCCTTTTCTCATAGAAGAAACCATGAGACATTCTGGAGATTAGGATGTGTATAATTTGAGGGTCATTATTTAGCTTACCACGGAAATTCCTAGATTATTCCCAATGAGCAGGTTAGAAAATACAGTTAGAGTTTCCTAAAACCTCTCTATCAGTAAATAGCATTGGCAATGTTAAAAATGTTGCCTTAGCTTTATGTCAATAATTTATTGAACATGTGCCATCACGAGAAACAACTCTTGTCCAGAAAACAGTGGATCATTTACCTGTGAATCTTTTTAAGACAAGCCCCTGGGAGGGATTTTAAACTACTTTAAGAGACTGCCAACATCGATCTTTGAAAACTATTCATTAGCAAACTCATTATTTGCATGGAACTATTTCTCATTGAAAGAATAAGTCCTAAATGCTGGCAAAAGTAGACAAATGACAACAAGGACTGAGAAATAGACTAGGCTTTTAGATAAATAGGTCAATGACAGAAAATCATGATTACTCAGCTTTATTTTTAATTGAAGCTTCAGCTAATTAAAATATTTGTGTGGCTGAGAGATAAATGATGTCTATTCCATATACTTTAAAATGAAGTAAGAATCTGAACTGTCAATAAATTAGGTAGAAAATTGAGATTTATGATAACATCACTGCAAGAGAAACATAACATTCCAAGAGAAACATAACATTCTATTCAATAATATTTATTCTGCCTAATTGTGCTGCAATTTTTCACTTTCTGACATGGGTAGAGCTTTAACAAGACATATTTAACATTTCTCCAATTAAAAAGAATCTCACATTTGCAGATACAACGTACATTATGAAGCTCTCTGTGCTGGACCCATGTTGATACCAGTAAAACAAGTGCATGTGGCTCAAACTGGAGGCGGATTGGCTAAGGACACCTAGCTTTTGATGGAGAAGGGGAAAGAGGCAAAGAGGAATTAGGAGGAGGAGGAGCTGGGGGAGAAGCAGGAGAACGAGAGAACAATCATATTTCAAGAAAGGAATGTGTCCTTGTGGCTTCAGGAAGCCAGATTCCCAAAGCAGAATGACTTTTACTATGAGGGTGGTAGACAACTCTCCCTATTAATCAAGAAGAGAAGTGTATTTCTCATCTTCTCTGTACACCAAGTTAGCTGATAGAACAGAAATATCTTTCAGTTATATAGTCAAAGTAAAAGTGACAACTCTTTCAGAACACTTTAACAGGAAAGCATAATATATACAGTTTTTTACAATTAACATTTTCCCCAAGCACACCACATCATCAAATGATGTAGGCACAATAGTGCTTTACATAGACTTATAGCTCTCGAACAACTTTCTTTTAATGAAATGTCAAGTACAGTAACTAAATTCTACACTTTATTAAAGTTTAATCCATTGCAGTTTAATTTGTACAAAAGAAAATAAGGGATCTTTTCAGAAATGACCAACTTCACAATATGAATTATAGGTGCTTTCTTTCCCTTTTTATTTTCCCTATGTCATATTGTAAATATCACCAAGTTTGTGAAGACACATCCTGACCTAACTTCCTTCCCAATGAACCCAGCAAAACCTTCCCTTTTTTCTACAGAAGTGGGACCCTAGTGGTTCTTTAGGGAATTAAATTAATTGTTGGTAACATGCTTAGAAGATAAAAAGCCCATAAGTGCTAACTATTAATTAGTATTTCTATTATAAGTATGACCTTGAAAGATGAAAATTATAGCTCACACAATTAAATGTTGGCTATACTTAGCAACTATAAATACATCTTAGTGAAGAATCAGATTTTATATTGAAAAAGACAAAGGTTATCTAAACATGTTCATTTTTAACTTAAAAGGTCGCAAACTATCCTATATGTATGATAAAAACATGATATCATGTACATATACACACACACCATTTTAGTCACCATTACTAATATTTTCTTAATTGTATGAAGACTGAGATAAATTAGTCAAACTACAGATAAACTAACCTATAATAAATACGGAGAAAAGATACAAATGGCAAGAGCTAAAATAATTTTGCAAACATATTTACAAAAGTATTATTTCATCATTTATTATAATATAATTTAAATTCCATTTTGATCTCTATCTCACAGAGATAGAAGAAAGATGAATTTGGTCGGTTTAGTTTCCTCCCTTCATGTTGAAGTTCTGAAGACCTAATAAATAACCCAGAAGTGGTATACACTGTGCATATGGTGGTACATTTTTCTGTTTCTGATGTATAAATGATATCAGCACTACTTGCTATCATCTTATCTATGAGGATTTAATTTGAATATCTTTTTGTTACTGAATATGTTTTTTATTCTTGAGAGACAGACTCAAAGCTTCCTGTCCTAGTATTCCTAGCACCTCATAATCCATCTATAATTTCTAACATTCACATAAGATTTTGTTTAAAGAAAACTAAGAAACATACAAGCTCAAACATAGCATAATGTCCTACTTATCAAGGATTACAAATTCATGTTTGTTTGTATTTTGCTTTATTATATTTTTGAATGAACCTTTTCAAAGTATTTTACAGAAAATGTCACAGACAAACTCCAGGTCATGTTATCTCTATCCCAACACCCATTTTATTTTGCTTCCCAATTTGCAGATACGAATCTAGTCGAAATTAATGTGTTTCTACATAGACAAATGTAAAATGAAAAGATGTTCATCATAGTTTTTCTACATACAGAAAGGCTATCCTAGTACTTGTATTATTCTGCAAATAATCTGTTTTTAGTAAATATAATTTTCTAAAATCTTCGCTGGATTGTATATATACTGAGTGTATATTTTATTTCTATTAACTATTGGGCAATCCTCTCTCATATTAATATATCACTTCATATTAATATATGAAACACATATATGTCTGTCTTTTTCCTTATTAATTAACATGATCTATTTGTTTTTAGTTTTTATTATCACAATTTTATAATAAATGCCACACATAGAATTTCTATTTGGATTCAGTCAAATATATCAAGCTTTCCTCTAAATTTTGGGACAAATTTTTCAGCCTTGAGATAAAATAAAATGTATTCTTATATTTTCTTCAAGATTTTTAAATGATATACAAAATGTATATATTTATAGGGCAATGTGATGTTTCTGTATATGAGTACATTGTGTAATGTTCTAATCAGGATAATCCACCTACCTATTGACTAAAACATTTTACTATTTCTTTGTGATAAAAACTTTCAAAACCTTTTTTTTAGTCATTTTGAAATATGCACTAGATTATTGTTATCTATAGTCATCCTACTATGCCATAACATACCAGCATTTACTTCTTCTATATAATTGTAACTTAGAACCCACTGAAATGTTAGATATCTGTTCAGTTTGAATTTCATATGTGTGTATGATTGAGGCAGAAATCCAGTTTAATTTTTCCCATGTACCTAGCAAATTATTCCAATAGCAGCTGTTGGACAGATGATCCTTCCCATGATTTATAAAACCACATCTGCCACAGGCACATTTCACACACACACAGAAGGTGTTCTCTAGTTCCCCTTTGATTGATGTGTTTGTCTATCCTTACTGTATTTCAGCCAGTAGTTTTATGACCTGTCTTCAAACTGGAAATGACAACCTCCAGATACCCTACATATTCTGGACCACTGTCAATGGGTTTTAAATCATTTTTCAAGTTCCACAGAATGTTCTACTGAGATTTACCTTAAACTTGTGTTGATTTTGTAGTCTTAACTTACATATTTGAAATGGGACATCTTCCCTTTCTTGTCTAAAACCTTCCATAACTGGGTATTTTCAGTGTGAGCCACATACACACTGTTTACACATGGTCCTAGGAGAACCATACAGATTTTGTTGCTCTTGGGGATAAAATTAAAACAAAAACTATCACTGAAATTTCTAAATGGTTATTGCTGCTACACAAACACTGATGACTTTTGCTTATTATTATGCAGCCATCTATTTATTAAATTTTCTTATTAGTAGTATTTTGTAGATTTTCCTAGTTTTTAACTTTATATCACTTATAATTTCACTGGATCTTTTAACTCATATATCTTCTTTGGACTATATTATGTTGCCTAAAAGTCCTAATAATGATGTTAAATAATAGCCATTATATCAGACATAAATTACTGTTCCTAACATTAATGGAAATATTCACTGGTTTGTACAGTTAATAACAATTCTTTTATAAAATTAATTTGATTTATATACAGTACAATTTTATCACATAGAACATTACCATATTGAGCATATCCTACCAACATTTTTTTTAAATTATCAGAATTATTTACATTTTTTTATCCTTTTTATTTTGTAATTTCATCTGACTAGAAAAAGAGGTTTGGCTTACACCTCACATAATACTTTAAGGATTTTACTATTTAAGTATTTACTATTTACTTTTGAAGACTTTAAGTATTTTACCATGTTTTTTTACATTTGCTTTACAGGTGTTATCTAAAATTAAATGTTAATACTACTCATGTCAATACCCATTTAGTAGATTTTGCTGATTTAATTTAACTGTATGTTTTCCCTAGGGTGTTATGCCTTAGGCTTTGTTCCAGATTCATGTAAGATTTAATGTGCAAACAAATATATTCCCTAATATTTTGTTCTAAATGACATGCTTTTTCAAATGGCCTAGTTAGAGAACTGCAATGATAATCAGCAGATAAAAAGAACTTTTTTGAGTCGTAAAATCTTATGCTATTAAGCTTCTCAATTCAGTCTTGCAAAAACTGGAATGTGACAACTTTTGAATTCTCATTATTCTCTCCATAAATATGCCAACAATTTATTAAAATATGTTCATACAGAATTGCATTTTTAAAGCACAGTGTGTAAGGAGTTCATGAAATTGACACACATTTCACTGTTAAACAATGAATAACTTCCTAAATGTATTTCACTTTGTGTTAAAAAAAAATCAGTGCCCTAAATATGATAAATTGCTTTTGAGATGCTTCAGTGGTCTTGAGAATATTATTTAAATGCTAAGCCAATCGATCTCTCAGGAATAAAATCCCATTCATAATTCTCTTTTGAATATAAACATGGAAGTATTGGCCAAAATAAGATTTCTTTATCTGTGAACTTAGATTTTAATTTACTTCCAAGGTTTGTAACAGTGATATTAATACAGAAATAAATAGCAAGGGTTTTCTGCTCCTACCTGTGAAGCAATTGCTAAATTAATTCTCAAGGCAAGTTATGCAATTATCTGAACTTACATAACAAAAATTTTTCTTGTTTAAGTATTGTCTAAATAACAAAGTTCAAATCCCACTGGCTTTTCCAAATCTGTTTTTCCATCAAATGTTTTCTTTCTCACTTTCATGTATTCTAGCAGTCAAAATATTAGTGATACTGGGAGGACTCCTTATAACTTCCCACCTGTGTTTACTTGCTCCTACTTTTCCCTCCACCAAAAGCACTTTCCTCTTTACCAGTGTTTGCAACATAATCTCTACCCAAATGTCAAATCATCCTAGGAAAATCCACTGCTTTCCCAGTTATTTAAGTTTGATACCAGGTTTTAGTAAATAGTAGATATATTTTAAAATTTTATTTTGGAAAATATTAAAAGCATTCAGAACTTTTATTTCCTCCAAGATATTCAGGTTCCTTTCAGTTGCACCATCAAACCTTTCACTTTTCACTCTTTGCGGTGTTCGTGGATTCTCAGACTCTTATGGAGTACACTCTACATCATCTCCTACAGTTCCCAGAAGCCTCAGAGCCCCTATGTTTGCCAGGTTGCTACAGAACTCCACCATAGCATTGTTCAGGCAACATTAACTTAGAACGACTAAATCTGAGTTCACTGCTCTTTTCTCATGTAATTATTGCTGTGGGTGGTATCACTGTGAATTTAGTAATCAAAGCTAAAAACGTGGAAGTCCTTCCATGAACCTTCACCTTCCTAACCTCTGTTACACAGTTAACTATGATTATGGACTGAATGTGTCCCTCAAGAATTCTTACATTGAACCCCCACCCTCAAATGGGGGCAGGGTAATTACAGTGGGCATATCAAATCATTTCATGAGGGTGGAGCCCCCTCATGGCTTTTCAATCTCCAGAGAGCTATTTTCCCCCAGTGAAGAGGATGTAAAGGTAAGCCAGCCACCTGCAACCCAGCGAAGAGACCTCACCAGACCCTGACCCTGCTCTCAGATCTACAGTGTCAAGAACTGGGAGAGAAAATCTTCCGCTGTTTTTCATCAACCCAGTCTAGAGTAGTTTGTTATAGCAGCCCAAACTAACCAAGACAACCACTAAAATCTCTCAATTTCCTTTCTTGTCTAATTATCTCATTTCTATAGTTTCATTTTCCAACACTGTTGCAGCTGCTTGACTCAGTGTGAGCTTCCTGGATGAGCATAGCAGCGTCTCTCCTTCACTTTCAACTCCACTTTGCTTTAACCTACCCTACAAACGTCTTTCTTTGTACTGCATTGTTAAGATGCCACTCTGTCAATTAAGAGATTTTGTTCAGACAATACCCTAAAATTCTATTGCCTTTAGAAGATATTCAACCTGTGACTGTTTTCATGACTCTTAATAATATTTTTTGTGTGAGCTAAAAACCTTATTAAATACACTTATACAGAAACAGCAATCTTCTCAACTTTTTTAAAAAAATATACTCCATTAGAATTTAGAGTATAGAATAAAATTATTATCTTTCAAGGGTCTGGTGTAAAGATCATCTATGTTGCTGATTAAGGACAATTTTTTATATATGAAATGTCACAAAAGAGGCATAGTTAATAAGGTTGGAATTATTCTACCAATAATTAAAACCATAACCATGACTTCCAGATAAGTAGGTGATCCCCTACCCTGCTGAACCTTTGGGATACATGAGTGACCTTTCTGGATCCACACAAACTGAACAAATGATTAAAAACCCTAGTTTCGCAGCTGACATTCCAACTTAGAGCATCTGGGCTGAAAATCTTTAAGCAAGTCTTACCTGTCAAGAGACCTGGGGCTAGAAAAATCTCATTAATGAGCTCATCTAAGAGCTTTTGTTCACTGTATCTCCAAAAGTAAATCATTGGTAAAATTCAATTGCCAGTTATACAACTGTAGTTAGACTACACATAAAGTAGTGAAAATACAGGGCAACTTTTACAATGCTGTTAGTTTGGGAAGAGTTGATTTTAATTCATTCTTGCTGAAAATATTTAGATAAAATAATGTATTTATTGATACCTCTTTTATCACCATATAAGATAGCATTCATCATTCTAATCCCTATACAACTAGGACATACAGCCACTGGACTCCAAGCAATTTTCAAATGATAAAGAAAGTGGAAAGAATGCCAGAAGGAATATAAAGAAAAGAGATAGGATAACCTTAAAATAATAAATGATATATCTGTTTTCTATTCTCTTGACAACAATGAAACTTATATGAGAAATGAGAAAGGAAAGAACTTACAACCCAAACACAACATCTGTATAGAAAAGCCTTCCGAGGACGAAGGAGAGGTTCCTGGCCTAGACTCTCTAAGTGGCCTCATGCAAAAGACAGAAGCAAAGACCTTCTAGAAGCAGATGTGGATATGCAGAATGCTGTGTGAGTGCCCTGACCCCTGTTAGATAGTGTGGCATATCTTAAGGGGACCAATAAAGCACAGAAACCTCTGGGCTAGCCAACTTGGCAAGACGCAGGGCCAGGAAGCTTCAGAAGTACGGGGTGGAACATGGCTGTGCGCTGCTTTTCTTTTCTTTTTCTTTCTTCTTTTTTCCCTCCATAGAGACCAGAGTTAGATTTATTTGCAGATGAAGGGCCACTTACTCTGTGTTCCTGCATTTGTCTTCCTCATCAGCTGCCAGGACATACCGGAGGCACTCACTTAAGGCTTTTGCTGAAACAAGTTTTCCCAGGCCAGTTTTACAATTCCCACTGCTGCCTACCATTCAGACCTTTCAGATGTCAAAATTCATTTTCCTCTCTCACATCTTTCCACCTGCAATGTGCATTTAATTTTTGTTGTTATCCCGGCTGGTGTGGCATCTGTTACTTGAGAAATTCCTAAGTGCTGAGAATACCTCTTAAAAAAGTGAATTGTAGGATCCTGTTCCCAATCCTCATCCTAGTGATAGAATCCTGTCCCCATATTCCTTCCCAATTCCAACAGCATCATTTGAAGAGCTGGGAGAATGACTGCCCCTCTGGACTCCCAGGTAAGTTCTCATAAAACTGTGGCTTTGCTTGGCTGCTCTGTGAGTGAAAAGTGTAACTGGCAGGTCTCTTTCCCCTATTCCTCCCTCTTTGCCACTAGTGTAGATCTTCTGCACATCAGTATTGAAGAGCAGGTGGAGTCACACTGGTGGCACAAGCAAACTTCCTCCTACCATCTTGATCTGAAGAATGATTAGTATGTAGTAGAGGGAGCAAACAAGCCACTGCCACCCAGTCATAGCGGCAACAGTATGTGGAATCTGGTACTGACAGGACCAGTGTTGAACAGGGGAATGCACGCACAGTACTTACAGAGCTAATTTGTGGCCCTCATCCACACAACACAAACATATTTAAATATGTATATGTGCCAAGCAGTAACTTCTTGGATGATATAAATGAACACACTAGATGAATATCTGCCTCTCTGATCCCCTCCCTCACAAACACACACACACACACTACTCACATAGTACCAGACTTTAAATACAGACATGGCATCTTCTCATCTTCTTTCAAGATTTCTCATAGAAATAGCTATTCCAATAATAACTCCTCTCATTCAAATTCAAAGAATGGGAAAGGACATGGAATAGTAACTCTGTAAATATAAGAGCTAAAGCTGATATTGAACAGAATAAATAAAATTCTAGGCAGACATTAGGGGGAGAAATGCTTCGTCATGGTGCTCAGAAACGCAATTAATCAGTCACTTGGAGAGCCAATAAATACAATGAAAATGACTTCTGCAAACAGAGGTCCTGTTATAAGTACTCGACAAGAAAATTATACAACAATATCACAGGTTAAATGTAAAGTAGATATATCTCAGGAAAGAAGTTTAATAATCAAAGAAAACCACCAGAGAGCTTTCAGGCACTGGAAGCAGTGACGAGGATAACAGGCATGTCAGAACCAAAGACATGATAGTATGGCCAGTTTGACCATATTAATTCCACCTATCCAAGAACATGGAGGTCTTTCCATCTTCTGAGGTCTTCAGTTACTTTCTGCAGTGTTCTATAGTTTTCATTGTAGAGTTTTTTCACCTCCTTGGTTAGGTTTATTTCTAAGTATCTAAGTTTACGTTTTCATTCCTTTTTTTTTTTTTTGAGGTTATTGTAAATGAAATAGTTTTCCTGATTTATTTCTCACCAGATTCACTATATATAGAAAATACAAAAAAGTGATTGATTTATATATGTTAAGCTTGTATCCTGCCAATTTGCTGAATGTGTTTACCGGCTCTAGAATTCTTCTAGAGGAATTTTTTGAGTCTTAAAAATCTAGGATTATATCATTGACAAACAGATAATTTGACTTCTTCTTTTCCTATTTGTATCCCTTCAATTTCCTTTTCTTGTCTGCTTAGAGTTTCAAAAACTATGTTGAACAGGAGTGGCAAAAGTGGACATCCTTGTCTTTTCCCTGACTTAATGCTTTCAGTTTTCCTTCATTCAGTATAATGTTGGCTTTAGGTTTATCATTTATATATTTACAATGTTGAGGTAAGTTCCTTCTAGCCCTATTTTTTCCAGCATTTTAAACATGAATTGGTGCTGGGTTTCTGTCTAATGCTTTTTCTGTATCTATTGGGATGATCATGTGATTCTCATCCTTAACTCTATTTATGTGGTGAATTACATTTGTCAGTTTGCATATGTTGAAACTACCTTGCATCCTGGTGATGAAACCTACTTGATCATGGTATACTATCTTCTCAGTCTGGTTTTGAATGTGGTTTGCCAAAATTTTATTAAGGACTTTGGGATCTATCTTCATCATGTATCTACAGATTCACTGCAATCTACATCAAAATACCAAATAACATTCTTTACAGATTTAGAAAACAGTACATAATTTATTTGGGTGGAAAAAAAGACCTAAAATAGCTAAAGCAATCCTGAGTTAAAAGATCTATGCTGGAGGCATCACAACACTGCACTTCTAATTTTACTACCGAGCTATAGTAACAAAAGCAGCATGGTACTGGCATCAAAACAAACATGAAGACCAATGGAATATATAGAAGACACAGAGACAAATCCACATAGATACAGTCATCTGATAATAGACAAAAGTACCAAAAACTTATGCTAGAGAAAAGATAGCCTTTTAAACAAATGGTGCTGGGGAAAGTGGAGATCCATATGTAGAACAATGAAACTAGATACCTATCTTGCGAACTGCACAAAAGTCAACTCAGAGTGGAACAAAGACCTAGGAATTAGACCAGAAACTTGCTACAAGAACGTAGGTTCAACACTTCAAAATATTGGTGCAGGCACCAATTTCCTTAACAAGACCACCAAAATGCAAGAAATAAGACCAAGAATCAATAAATGGGACAGTATAAAATTAAAAAGCTTCTTCACAGTGAAGGACATAATTAAGAGCACAAGAAAGAGCCTGCAGAATGGGAGATCTTTGCCACCTGTTCCTCAGATAGGAAGGAGAATATCCAGAATACAGAAAGAACTTAGAACCAAAAAATAAATACATTATCCTATTAATAAATTGGCGAAAGAATTAAACCATCACTTCTCAAAAGAAAAAACACAAATGGCCAACAAGTATATGATTAATGTTCAACATCACTGCAGTAAGGGAAATGAAAATCAAAACGACATTGAGATTTTATCAAACTCCAGTTAGAATGGCAATCATCAAGAATACAAATAATAATAAATATTGGCCAGGATGTGAGGATAAATGTACTCTCATACTTTGTCGGTGGAACTACAAATCAGCACACCACTCTGGAAAGGAGTATGAAGATTCCTCAAATGATTAGAAATAGAACCACCACATTTCCCAGCTCTCCTACTCAATGGTATTTGTCCAAAAGATCTAAAGTCAGCATAATATAAGAAGATGGCCACATCAATGTTTATAGCAGCACAATTCACATTAGCCAAGTTATGACAACACCTTCCCGGGTACCTGTCAACAAATTAGTGGATAAAGAAAATGTGGTATACATACATGGCAGAGTTTTACTGAGCCATAAAGAAGAATTAAATTATGGCATTTGCTGATAAATAGATGAAAGTGGAGAATATCGTACTAAGCAAGATAAGTCAGGCTCAAAATCAAGTTAACTATTTTCTCTCATATGCAAAAGCTAGACCAAAATACAGAAAAAATGGGGAATGGGAATCCCACAAAAATAGAAAGGAGAACAGAGGATTACAGGAAGGGTTCTGAGGAGGGACAGGAAAAGGAAAGAAGAGTGGAATAATATTGACCAAATTATGCTGTGCATACATATGAATACACCACAGTGAATCTCTATATATCTATAAAACACCAATTTTAAAAAAAACAGTAAATTAATAGAAAGTAGAGTAGAGAAACAGGAAGAGGGGGAGAGTTGAAGAGTGGGAAAGAGGAAGTACTAGGGATTGAAATGGAGCTAATTATATTCCATGCATGTATGATTTATGGCAAAACAAGCCCTAATATATAAGCCCTAATATAATATTATAATACACAGCACTAACAGAAACATAGCAAAAGAAACAAAGACATTGCCAATAAGACTTAGAAAGTGAGTTAAATGCAAAGAAGAGACAAAAATAAAATTCAATATATGCATAACTGATACCTTAAGGAATGCAAAAGAAATAAGACCAAAAATTGCAATTCACAAAAATTTGCTTATAATAAAAAGGTTTACATTTTCAAGTGAAAGTTACTCTAATATCCCTCAGAATTTCTACAGCGTTATCCAGACTGAATCACATCTTATGATGGTCTCCAGAATTCAAAACTAGAATAAAAGTCATTAGGAATCCCATGGCAATAAAACAGAAGGAAAAAAAATAATCTATAAGTGGATAAAATTCAAGCTGCAGCCAGACTTATATGTGCCATCTTCTGATAGTATAAAATCATGGAGTAATATCTGCAATGGCTTTAATAAAACAGTGTCTGACTCATGAGTTTTCTATGGTATAAATTAGAGCCAAAAATCTTAAAGTATTTGGGGAAAAAAAAGTGAATATTTCCAAGCAGGCGTTAGCACAAGAACTATGGTTACCATGTTTTTTTATTGGTCCAGTAAAATTGTGCATAATGGTGGGATTAGTTGTTACATATTTTACATGCACACAATATAATGACATAATTTGATCAATTTCATTCCCAGTACTTCCCTTGGCCCTTCCCTCCTTCCCCTCAGCAGTCCTTTTTCTCTGCTCTACTGATCTCCCTTGGATTTTCACAAGATAGCCCCACACCTGTCTTTTCTCATTTCCTCTCTAGCTTCAACATATGCAAGAAAACATACAAACCTTGACCTTCTGAGTTGCCGAACCATTAAGGACAATGGTCGCCATCAAAGGAATATATAGAGATGTGTTTTCTAAAACTTAGCAGTAAATTCAGTTCTCTTTACACTGTGGCATAAATCAAGAGAATTACATTACAAAAAATAAGTATTATAAACCAAACAATGCAAATACTGCACGGCTGAAAGATTTTCAGATTAGAAAGGCAAACAAAGAATACCCTGAGAAGAGGGTGCTGAAGATTATGACTTTCTAGTGTGAAAACTACCAAACAACAACAAAAGCAAACAAGAAAACCCACACTGAGCTCCTGCTCTCAACTAAGGAAAATCTTTTCCTTGTATTCTAGAAATGTCCAGGTGCTTGTTGTTATTAATAAGAGCAGAACCTACCACACTATTCAATGGCTCTGTAATTTGAGACACATATTGCATCATATTCTTGGATTTGGAATCTAATGTTGTTTGATGGATATGCATTATACTATTCCTTTATGAGATTGCTCTGCATGGTACCGTCTAGGTTGTGTTTCCTGACTCTCCTTGAAGATGGCAGCAGTCACTTTCCCTCTCTGTATGTGTGTATCATCCTACTGTTTTACTTATGCTATGTTCTAAATTAGATTTGTGTTTTTGCCTCCTAATAGATATCATTTCTTCTGTGCAGGACATGGATTCCCATGCAGGGGATAGGTCTGTGTAGACCCTATGTTTCTGCCATCCTAAACTAAAGTGATCAATTCCTGCAAGGAGATCCTTATGAAATTCTTTCCAGCACCCCCCAAAAAAGCTCTTTCATGTGAAAAATGGCAGAAAGAGTAAATGAAGGGAATCATCATCTGATAACATGAAATGTTGATTCATGTTCATCAAACTTTCTTGTGTTTACAAAACAGAGAATACTTAGTATTTATAACCTATTATTTATTTCACATTCATTATAATCTCATTATATGTCATATACAAAATTCGGCATACAAATCTGTACTACTACAATATGCATATGTGTGTGTTAACATATATAAGAGAGTGTGTGTAATTATGTATATATCAATGTACTCACAACCTGAGTAGAAAAGAAACCATACAGATGAGAATGTTAAAGGATAGTCTGTGGCCTATGGTTGGGAATACAATGTGCTTAAAAATACAGTCTTATGGCATGAATTTTTCATTCAAGTGCATATTTAATTATTTAGGGATTTTCTGTGGATCAGCAATGCCCTTTGTTCTATCTCTTCCTCCTGCTTGCCATTTAGACATTTCGTGCTTCTTTAACTCCTCCCGGGGAGAGAGGACTGGCGAGTAGAACCACTTTTGCTCCCTCAGGCGGCTCTCGTTAAAGGTTAGGAGGTGGAAACATTTAATTTACTGGCCAAAATACTTCTTGGGAATTACTTGTGAATTTCAATTCCTTCGCACATACTTCATTATTTTCTTGGATAATTGAAGTTAGCTGTATGTTTTCATAATTCAAAAAGAGATTTGGGTTCTGTGGATAAAGTCAGGACAGAACAATACTGCCCGTATTCAATATTTATTAATTGATAGAAACAGTGTAACTTCTTCATGTATATTTTTACGGGTGCTGGTAGTGTTTAACTTCCTACATTATAAAGAAATTACATTTCACAAAATGGAGAGTTGGGAATAACAAATGAATCATTAATTCATTAAGTGACCTGCCATTTAACATCTGCTTGCCTTACACAGCTCCTCCTTGTCCCAAACCCTCTTCTAGGAGGTCTGGGTCCAGCAGTGGAGAGACAATGTCTCTGTAGCCCAAGACCTAGCTTTCTGGTCAACTCTTAATACTACACCCTCTCTCTTACAGTGACATTTAAATGAAGAGCACAAATACTGAGTGAGATGAGGAGAAATACAGAATCACCATTATTTTCATAAGTCCATGCCTTGAATAGCTAAAAAATAATTATAGGTACTTAAAATATTGGTGCATACACATACTCTACTCAGTGATAGTGGAATTTAATAAAATGTCTGATAAAACATAATGAACAGGTTTATTTCTCTGCATATTTTCCTACCAATATATAAAAATGTTAAGAAAAGCCCCAAATATTTATTTATGAGAATTTCTTTTATAGAAATGTTATTTAGAGAACAAACTATGAAAACAATATGATAAGGTTATTGTTCAATTTCCATGGGGACAAAAAGGAAGACTTAAAAACTTTGAAGGACAAATCAACTTACATCAAATAAGGGTACAACACAAATTCCAAACGCCTATCAGAACAATACCTTTCCAACTACTATTGCTTGTAAATAAAACTATGATTTCCTTAATCAGGGCTAACAATCATAAAATGTTTAATATGTGCTGGGTAACAAGCCATTGAACCATCTCCTTCAATCTTAAAACTAAGGATGGAGTACGGTTTTTTCTAATTTTACATAAGAAAATGGGATATTCATTAAGATTTCTATGTTGCTTGAGGGTAAACATTTATTAAGCAGTGGAATAGAAATATTAACCCAGGCAGTCTGACTAAAGACCTGCTAACCCATAATGAAATATTATTTAGAGGTACCATGATCCCATATGCCAATGAACACTCGTACACTAAAGTGACTTACAGGGTTCCATTTAACTCAAAAGTATACCACCCTGAAACATGAAATATCCTCTTGCTAACTGTAGTAACCCTACTTTGAAATACAAAGTCAAAGTTTGAACTTCCTGTCTTGTTGTCAATGCACCTGTTGACAAACCTCACCACCCTTCCCTTCTCTCAAGCTCCTCAAAAACTGAGTAATAGAACTAACATACGACCCAGCAATCCTACAAGTCAGTATATATCCAAAAGCAGTATGTTGGAGAAATATCTGCACTCTCATGTTTATTGCAACACTATCCACAGTATTCAAGATATGGAAACAACCAAAGTGTCCATCAATGGATGCAAGGTTCAAAAATGTGACATACACACACACACACACACACACACACACATACATACATACATCTCCCAAATATATTAGGTCACACCAAAGATCTGCTTTCCACTTCTATATGACTGATGATTTCAGATTTCACATGAGTGAGATCATATAATACTTTTTCTTCTGTGCCTGACTTATTTCCATAATATGTTCTGTAGTTTCATCTGTATTATCACCACTGGCAGGATTTCATTCTTTGGTGTGACCTAATATATTTGGGAGATGTATGTGTGTGTGTGTGTGTGTGTGCGTTTGTGTGTGTCACATTTTTGAAACTTGCATACATTGATGGACACTTTGGTTGTTTCCATATCTTGAATACTGTGGATAGTGTTGCAATAAACATGAGAGTGCAGATATTTCTCCAACATACTGCTTTGGGATATATACTGACTTGTAGGATTGCTGGGTCGTATGTTAGTTCTATTACTCAGTTTTTGAAAAAACTCCACCATGTTGTTCATAATGACTGTGGTAATTTATATTCCTACTGACAGTGCATCAAGAGGCCCCTTTCTGCATATTCTAACTGGCATGTTTTTTTTCTGTTGTTTTGAAAATAGCTGTTCTAACTGGGATGAAATGATAACTCATTGAAGTTCTGATCTGCATTTTCCTGATGTCAAGCATTTTTATATACCTATTTCCATTTATGATCTTCTTTTGAGAAATGTCTATGTCTGTTACCATTTTAATCATATTAGTTGGGTTTTACAGTTAGTTGAGTACCTTATATATTCTGGATATTAAGCCCTTGTCAGATGTATAGTTTCCATTTTCTCCCATTTTGCAGGTGGATTCCTGTTCTGTTGATGATTTCCTTTTCTAGGCACAAGCATTTTAGTTTGATGCAAATTCATTTATGTATTTTTGCTTTTGTTGATAACTAGAAGAGAGGATTTTGAAAATTATTAGCACAAGGATATGATAAGTATTTGAGATATGGATATGTTAATTACCCATATCAAACTGCACCTCATAAATATACACAATTATCATTTGCCAATTAAAAACAAAATAAAATTTTTAAAATATACATTTTACCAATTTGTATAATAAATAATACAATCACCATAACTAGAGGTCATTGTACAAACAAGTGGATTATTAAAGAACCAGTACTATATGGAGACTACGACCAGTCATAACTATTAAGAATCCTTGGGGGCTGGGATTGTAGCTCAGTGGTAGAGCGCTTGCCTTGCATGCGTGAGGCCCTGGGTTAGATCCTCAACACCACATACAAAGCAATAAAATAAAGACATTGTGTCCATCTACAACTAAAAAAAAAAATTAAAAAAAAAAAGAATCCCTGGCCAGGTGAGGTGGCACATGCCTGTAATTCCAATAGCTCAGGAAGCTGAGGCAGGAGGATCATGAGCTCTAAGCAAGGCAATAAGCATCTCAGTGAGACTCTGTCTCTAAATAAAATACAAAAAAGGGGTTGTGACTCAGTGGTTGAGTGCCCCGGTACCAAAAAAAAAATTCCACTGTGCCTGCTGTATGCAATAACAGCATCAAGTGGTTCAGTTAATATCCCTAAAATATCCCCAAAATGCAGCCTATGATCAAATGCATCAAAGGGTTTTAAAGCCCATGATTTTAGACTCAACCATTATTTTATTGAAAGTGATTCTGGATGTGTATGTGTGGAGATGTACATTTGTATATGTGTTTGAAGGGTTTCTGCATGTGTATGTGCATGGTGTGTATGTACGTGTATATGGAGCAGAGGGAGTTCAATGAAACATTGTCCTGTTATCTTCTTTTTAAATAAAATTTGATACAGGATAAGGCATAAATTATGAGGAGCATCAGATGTTGCTGTAAGTTGTATCTTCATTATCTCCCAAAGGTCCATGTGTTAAAGGCTGAGTCTCCAGCTTGGCACTATTGAAACTTGGTACTATTGGTAGAAACTTCAAGAGGTGAGGCCTCATGCAAGGTTTTGTGTTATTGGGGGTACAGCCTGGAAGGGGACTGTGGGATCCCAGTCAGTTCCTCTGTCTTTTTTACTTCCCAGTCATAATGTGAGCAGGTTTGCTCCACCATGTGCACCTATTATGATATGCTCCCTCCACCGCTCGCAACAGAGACCTAAAAGCAATGAATCCATCCAATCATACACTGAAATTTCCAAAACTGTGAATCAAAGTAAGCTTTTTGCCTTATGAAGTTAATTATCTTAGGTATTTGTCACAGTAATTAAAAGCTGACTGATACAGATACACTTCAGTCGAACTCTCTTAAATATGGTCTCTCTTGACTAAGACTTTGGTAAACACTAGTTGACAAAGCTTTTGAGAATCAAGAGCATTACACTTCTATGGGCCAACTGAGTTAAAACTCCTTAACAAGGAATAGATCTTCAAGAACAATGCTAGAGTCTCTTCATAAAAATCATTTCAGCAAACAGAGAAATCATACTCTTTATATCCAATTTTGTGTTCTATGATACTGCTTTTAAAAATTAAAGATTTGTCCTCTGCTGTTTTGCTCTTATGTATGTCCATAATGAGGAAATAATTCAAAAGAGTTGGGGCAATTTAAAAAGTAGCAAAAATTTTAAATGAAAAAAAATTATATTTAGAATTGATCTAAATTTTAAGAGTTAATGCTTTCTGGGGCTAGGAGTATATCTCAATGTTATAGCATATGCTTGGCTTGCACAAGGATGTGGGTTTGATCCCCAGAACCAAAAAGAAAAAAGAAGAAAGAAAGGGAAGGGAAAGGAAGGGAAGGGAAGGGAAGGCAAGGGAAGGCAAGGGAAGGGAAGGGAAGGGAGGAAGGAAGGAAGGAAGAAAGGAAGGAAAGAAGGAAGGAAGGAAGGAAGGAAGGAAGGAAGGAAGGAAGGAAGGAAGGAGAGAGAGAGAAAGGGAGGGAGGGAGGAAGGAAGAAATAATGCTCTCTTAAAATCTGTTCTCAAGCTAATAGGCAGCCTGCAGTTGCCATCCACACAATATTACTCTCAGAGCAGCTAGTCCTTACTTAAATGCAACAAAACAAGTCAGCTTAATTCTTTCTGGGAATTGTCATTGGTGTGTTATGCGTCAACTTAAGGAAGCCCTTTATGAAGTTTTTGCAGAGGAGGAATTCTTATCTCCTCTCAAAAGAAATCACTAATAAAAATTTTCCCTCTGAATCACTCAATCTTTTCCCATGGGCATTTAGAAGGAGAATCAAGTGTAAGTCAAACTTGTGAACTGGGCTGACAAGTCTAAAAGCATTAGATATTCAGGCCAGGAGATCTTTGTTTCTAGAAAATTTGTCCTTATTCTACATTCTGAGAAGGGGGGCCGGTCTTCCTCAACCTCCCACAGGCCAGCTTGAAACAGGTGACAGAGAAACTAAGTAGGTGGACAGACAATGCAAGCCGTGACAGCAGTCCGTGATGTGCCCAGGGACACTCAGCACCTGCAGGTGGAGTGGACAGCCAGCCAGGTCCAGAGTGCCCCAAGTGGAGCAGGAGTGGGAAGCTTCGCAAACTCCAGGGAAGCTGTGTGACTGCCTCTGCTTTCCCCAGGAGGAAACAGGAGCACAGGGATATCCTCCTCCACTTGGGGGAAGGGAAAGAAAGGGATCGTTTCTACCCTTCCACTTTAGTCTGCATTCAGTTCTGAACATCATGCACATGTCCCAGGCTTCTTTCCAAACGCTGGAGCCTTCTTGTGGACATTCTGGACTGTAAAGGATTGCTAGCTGAGCTTTCTGCTTCCTGTTGGCATCCCCAGGTATTCATTCTTGGTCGATATCATTTAGACTGGAGAAGGTTTTTTTTTCCCCCCCTATTCCTAGTTTAGTTTTTTTCTTTTTGATTTTTTGTTGGTTTGGTTTTGTTTTTTTGTTTTTTTTTTTGTTTTTTTTTGTTTTTTTTTGTAGTACTGGGGATTGAACCCAAGGCCTTGTGCATGCACAGCAAGCACTCTACCAACTGAGCTATATCCCCAGTCTCCCTAGTTTAGTGATCTTAATAATAGTTTGATCATGAACAGGTGTCAGATTGTTTTTTCAAATGCTTTCATACAGTGTTGAAATGATTTCATGCTTTCTTTCCAGTATTCTCTTAATGAGGTAAATCACATTGATTGATTTTCCAATGTTAAATCAAACATGAACTCCGGTGACAAACTCTATTTATTGGTTCATGAAGTGCTAATTTTTTTACACATTGCTGGATTTAATTTACTAATGTTTGCTAAGTGATTTTCAATCTTATTTCCTCCTTCGATGCTATCAATTTTGTCACAGATTATTTTAAAAATTCTGTCTTTCGATGTTTATATTATGGTTGGCATTGACAAATTTGCCTTTTTATTATTACATAGCTCATTTTCCTTGACAATAAGAAATGTCTTGGAGTCTTTGCATTATACTAGAGTACATAGTCTGAGGATTAAAATATATGCCCTTAACTTTTCCAAATCTACTTAGAAGGCATATATAAGTATAGTTAGATAGGAGTAATACAAAAATAAACGTCCAGGACTGGCAAATGAATAAAACTGAAAAGAAATAAGTGATTGCTTAGGACTGGGAGGCCAGGAAGTGGGTAGGTGGTGAAGTGAAGAATTAAAGGCTGACTTTTAATGACTGTGGAGTTTTCATTTTTGGGTAATGAAAATGTTTTAAAACTAATTTTGGTGAAGGTTATGCAACTACGTGAACAAATGAAAAATTGCTGCACTGAGTGCATTTTAATGAATTGTATAATACGTGAATTATATTTCAACAAAGGTGTTTTTCAGAAAGATACTCTATCAATTTGCATAAAAGACAGAAACCTTATAACTGTGTAGGTTCACTTACTTGCCAGGCTTTACCTACAGTTTTCATGGGTAGTACATCTACAAATATTACAAAGAACCAAGATAATGTTATAATTTTACTTTGAATAATATTATGCATTTTAAAGAAATGAAAAAGAAAATTCATATTAACCTCATTGTTTCCTATTTTTGAAGCATTTTGTCCTCTGAAGATTACAGTTTTCCTGTTGTTTTATGTTCCTTTTGCTAGTGGAACTTCATTTAGAATTTTTAGTAGTAGAACTTCAATTTATGGCAATGCACTATGTTAACTTAGTTTATCTGAAAGCATTTTAGCTTTCTTCTTGAGGGGTATTTGCACCTGGAATTCTGAATGATACATCTTTTCTCATCTGCACCAGATGATGGTATTGCACTGTCTTCTGGTAGCCACGGTTTATAAGAAGTTTATTTGAGATGGTCATTACTACCCCTGGCACATCTATGAAGACTCTAATGGTGTGACTTTATCTGGTTTGCAATCAGAGAAATGGAAAAACTGAGCTCTGGTTATGTACTATGACTTGAAATGCATTTAAATAAAATAACTAAATTAAAAAAAAAAAAGATTCCTGCAAATCACCAATTTCCAATGCATTCCTTTCCTCTGGTTATTTGCAACATTTTCTTTACATTTTGATCTCAGTAGTGCGATCAGGCATGCCAAACCATAATTGACTTCCTATTAATCTTTCAATCTATATATTTTCCCCTAATTCAAGACAATTTCTATCAATAATTCTTGACATTTTGTGCTGCTAATTCTTTCCTAATCTTCAACAACTATTATTTCATATGTTATATTCTGATTTAACTGATTGTTCTACAGGCTCTACTCATTTTATTCTCAAGCTTTGTTTTTCTCTTCTTGGAGATGGATAATTTCAATAGTTTTATCTTCAAATTAATAGTCCTTCACTCTCTGTCAACTACTCACCGCCAAGCCCATTCTGTGAATTTTTAATTTCAGGAATTATGTCTTTTAGTTTTACAGTTTTGATTTTGTTTCATTTCATAATCTTTGCTTATTAGCTGAATGTTGCTATCTTTTCATTCAGTATAAACTTGTTTTTATTTACTGTATTGAGCATATTTATAACAGTTACTCTAAAATCTTGTCTGATAAGTCAAATATCTGTATCATCTTTGGGTTGGATTCTGTTAATTGCCTTAGTATTTGAAACTGTGTCATATAGTTTTGATTTTTCATGTATGAAGGAAGTTCAAATTGTAAGCCAGATCTTGTGAATATGATGTTTAATAAATTTTGTATTCTGTTCTAGTCCCCATAGAGTATTTAAGTTTCATTATTGAAGGTGATTAACTTACTTAACTCAAACTCTGAATTCCATTTCTTGAGCAGTAGCCTAGATCTCAGTTCAGCTCTTTTATAATTAGTTATGTTGTTTGAGTCTACCCTGCATAAATTGATTCTAAAATCAAGCTGAATGGCAGTCAATATTCATTCACAGAACTGGGGATACACCACATGGCCTCTCCTCCAACAAGTCTCCCTTACTCCCAAGTGGTTATAGATGACCCAGACTTTGTCTTTCAATTCTTCAAGCCAAAAGTGCTGTAGGTGACATAGTGGAGATTTCCCCACATCACACAGAATTCCCAGCAGGCTGCCTTCTAGCGGGAAGCCATATGAAGAGAAAGTTCCTACACAACTCCTTTTTCCAAGTGTTGAACCTCCTTGTCTCTCTGCTCTGTATCATTACCTGTGTTTGTTCCCTGGGTGCATCAGTTGTGATTTTTGCCATGAATTTATAGCTGTTATTTACAGGAGAATGAGTTCTGTTAGGATTTTACAAACTGTATCAAAAATGTAAATTGGCCCTTTACTGTGAAAAGAAAGTACAGTTGTTGATTTAGCCAAATGTATGTTGTATGTATTTGGCCAGTGTATCAAAGCTTTTATCCATGATTCTATCCATTAAGTTGCCACCTTCTATGTTCCAGGCACTGTTAGTTGTTACAATAAAATTAAGAAAAAGAGAGGAGAAGACTCAGCTTCCTCTCACATAATTTCACAATGTTGTTGTAGAGGAAAATAGCCCTACCGGAATTGAAATTTGGCAGTACCTGAAGTTATCCACCATGTAATGTAAAAGCACAAACATAATGTACCTTTGCACAGTGGTTGATCTTGAACTATTCTTACATTTCCTCTAGCTATGGTGTTCACAGGATCTGCTTTGTGGATTTATCAAAGTGTCACTCTCCCCAATTAAAGCATCTGCATAGAGTTAAGTAAAGATGTTCTTTCTCTAGTATGACCCACTGTGATGATGTTGGAATGACACGTATTGTCTACAGATGTTCTTTAGGCATACATAAACTTATCTTTCTACATCATTCTTTAAAAAAATAAAGATTTCTATGTGTCTGCAATCACATGGTATAGCTAATTAATATTTTATAAAGTAATTCCAAATATAGTTCCTATTCTTTAGGGTAGAATGTTCTGTCTGAATTGTTACTTATCATAGGTACCATCCGTGCAGAATAGAATTCGGATTCATTTACAGGGGAGCTGTAATCTCTTCATTTTGCCAATGCAATGAAGTAAGACAATAAAACCTGATTTCCATCTTGAGTATCCAAGAGAGATTCAGTGTGCCATCACAAATGGGTTTTGAGGCCTTTCTAACCAACTGCAGAAGTATGTTGTAAGTTTCATTGCTTTAGCAGACAGCTGTCAACAACCATGTTGAGAATCTGTGCCTGTCCACAGGTAGTTATAAAATAGGCAGTAATATAATGATTCTGTCAACCAAAATCATCCATCACCTGTCTCATCATTAAGATAGTTTAATTCCCATTGCTAGATTGCATAATCACTTTTCAATGCATACTTATTAAGTAGTGTTGAGCATGGCTGGGCAAAGTATCCAGATCATTACTTTTAGGCATTTCAATGCCTTAAAGCTAAGGCCAGTGGCTGTGTCACACAGGGAGCAGCATCTTTCTAGAAAGAATTAGCAATTCAATGGAAAGCATGATATCTGCGTATTATAGGTTGCATGGTTCTCTGTAAGCTCCAAATTTGTACATTTTGGTTATTTTACACCTCATTTCCTTCTTTTACGACCATTAAAATTCACTGAACTGATCATTCTGCAAATCCCTGGAAATCCGCAGTTTTCACCTGAATGAAAATTTATGTAAACTTATATTTTAGAAGTTAAAAGGTGGTAATAACTCAGGAAACCTATACATCTTTGAAATTTCAGAGATCTTACAAATATGATTATTAAAATAGATTTATGATACCACTATGCTCAAAATATATATTGTACCACAAAGCAAGTGATTTACTTAAAAGTAATGTGACTCATTTGTTCTTTTATCATGGGATCCCAGAAATTTCTAAGAGCAAAAACACAGTGTTTTGACATGACAGCTTATAGCCATTTCTTAGCAGGACACCATCAGGTTGTTACATTTCTCATCAAACTTGTCATTTCTCACTGAGTTTTGATGCTTTCTGAGGGAAAATTTTTTCTTCTTTTTGATATACTCTATCTGTCTAATATCCAACTTTAACTCTGAATTTTTATGAGGCTTCTTTCCAACATCCTTTGGTATGGTGAGGGATGAGTTGATTTTTAAACTAATCAGCTTTTTCTGTGCCTTATGCAAAGATTGGGTTCTTGAATTTTCTCTTCAGTCTTCTTTTTACTGAAACACAACATCATGTGTAACAATTTGGAGAACAAGATATTATGGGAGGAGGTTTAAATTAAATACATTAGCACAAGAACAGTATAAAATTTATGTTTTCCCTCAGTGTTTTATGAAACTTCTTAGAACCACTAGATAACATCTGGATGTACCAATCCTAATTAAGCAAACACAGCAGGAAAAAAAAATCCTCTTAGTGCTAACCCATCTGACACCTGCAAATTCCTCATTAAACTATACATACCAATGAGGAGGTTTTAGCCTTAGCAAGGCCTAACTCTACCTTCACTTCCAAACCTAAGGATCAAGGAAAAACAGTCTAACATAAATTTGAATATAGACACTGAACTGCCCTGCTTTTTCTTTTAAAAAATCGGTGTTAACCACATTTTATAATTTTATGTACAAAAAAATGCTGCAATTTTCATAGTAGTTTCATCATGTAACTATTAAATTCAGTGTGTAACTTTTTATTTGAATTTGTATTATTTTTAATAATATCAATAATTTTCTTTTGTAGTGTGTTAACTCTTTCTTAAGAGATTCCAAAAAGGACCACACATGACTCTATACCTGAAAAAATCTTTTCAGAAAGAAGAGTTTTGTTTAGAAACAAATTCTGTAAGCACTAAATTCCTTTCTTTTTTTTAATAACCACATTTCATGATAATGTATTGATGTCCCTGAGAATTGTTATAGAAAAGAGTCCTATTTCTGATGATGGAAACCTCTTTTCACTGATGTATCTGTTAGAAAAACAAACTCTGATGCAAACTCTCCTAGAATATTCGCTGATCTTAATTTCACTTAGGAGAACCTCAGGTAGTAAAGTTACATAGCTCTGCATGTGATAATAAAGTTCTGTCTATGAAGGGTTGTCATGCCTGGGATAACATGCTGAGAAAACATGAAATACCTGCACCATCTAACAGCTAGAAAACTGATAGGAAAGGTATGAATCAACTCAGGCTATATCTTCCCACCCCTAACTCCTCACTCTCCCATCTAGAAATTTTTAAAAACTTAAAAATTGAAAATGTTCTTCATTCAAATACAATTCTAAGTAAGCATCTCTCTAAATAACCATATGGCCAAGTACAATATCAAATCTGTCCAAACTACTTGAATAACACCATTTCCTTGGGTTTGGTGGGTTGACAAATTGCAGAAGCCCTTCCAGAGCTACTTATTCATTCTGCAGATGACAAAAAACAACCTGTCTTTGTAATTATTAGCAGCTGCTTTGCCCTTTATGCCATACCATCAAATTTTTCTTTTTATGTAATATGCAGCTAAAGAATAAAATCCATCATAATTTTTTATTTTTTGAAATTTTTTTCTTGATAGATTTTTTCCTCATCGTAATTTTATTTCCCAATTAATACACAGAATTTAAGTGAACCATTCCATTCATTTTGAAAAATGGCTAACACCCACATTACTCACCCTCCTTTAAGATGAAAGATTTCATTGTGCTGGACCAGAGGTTCTTAAGACCACCCTCAGGTGGATGGTTTGCTAGAATTCCCAAAATTCAGTTTACAGTCATATTGATGGCAGTGATTTATTACAGAAAAAGGATAAAAAGCAGTATCAGCAAAGGGGAAAATTGCAGATTGCAGCACCTGAGAGAAACCAGGTGCAGGCTTCCGGGAGTCTTATCCTATTGGAGGGACACAGATAAGCTTAGTTGCTCCAACAGCAAGTGGAAATTACTCATGGAACACAGTCCCCATGGTTTTCACTGGGGCTGATCATGTAGGCACATTCTGCCTGGCATGTATAAAAATTTCAGACTCCAAGAAGGAAAGAAGGTATTCAGTATGAACCAATAATTTACACAAACTATTTAGGTCAGTGAACCATGCTTATCACAGAATGGTGGAAAGCTTTCTGAAATTTGGTTTCCCTATTGCCAGTCAAGGCCATACTTGCAGACAGGCCATTCTAAGGATCAGAGTCTCAGGCCTGCCATGGTAACCCTTTTCTGTAGGTGCCAATTCAAGTCAATCCCCCAAGAAGCCACTGATCAACTTTCCATCAAAATGTCTTGCCTAAAAACGGAATCACATAATGTCATTTCACAATTTAATTTTCAAAAACATTTGATAGTTTCTAAAAACATTGGTTTTAAGTTATTCTGCATTTTATGCTACAGCATTATGTATCTCAGGAACCATGGCCATCAGCAAATCCAGATTCACTTTCACACAGATCAGCCTCCAGAAAGAAAAGCAAAGTCAGTTGGCAGCCACATGTCCATTTGAAAACTCCAGGAAAGAATGCTGATTGGCCTCAGATGAGGGATGGCTCACTTCTGACCAAGGCTGGGTGCAAGCAAGGAAGGTTTGCTTTCATTCAGAGATAGCGGGGAGGTGATTAGAAGGACGTGGGCTTTAGCAAGAGCAGGAGCCAGCCCCCAAAAGACACAACCCTGGAGGGAACACCCATCACAGTGTGACAACAGTATGTTTACTTTTTCAAGATGTCTATACATTTTCAGTTCCAGAACAAGAGGCTGCATTCAGTGGTGCTATCACTTTCCTAGGCATCAGGGTGACGTGAAAGTGACAAGAAAGATTTTGGTCTTCCCTGCTTCACCAGTAAGCGTTCAGTGGGAATGAAGGTTAAAAAGACACCCTGCTCAGAACTTACCTATTCCACTTTCAGATCCAACTCTTTCCCCACCATGTTTTCATCTTCTTTAAAGTTTAGTTGAGGAAGCTTCTTTGAGGCTACTAAGCATGAAAGTTAAATACCAGTGTTCAAGCCTAGACTCGCCGTTACATTGCCTCTCCTGGCAGGCGAGAGACAGCCTAGATTAGCTGATTTTTTAAACATATGATGATCTTAATAGCAGCACTTATTTCAAATGAGAAACTAAGTTGAAGATGCACATAATCAACAGTCTTTTCTTCTTAACAAATTTTGTACTTATAGTCTAACTTGAGATTCTTACAGTAGAACATTGTACTCCTGGAGAACAGCTTCCTGATACTGGCTTGATACTGATTTTCAGTGCAGCCACAGAGCTTTAGCCTGAATCTCACATTCTTCAAGTACTCACTATGCATACGGAATTCATTATTGCCCCAGATGAATTTCAAAATCTTTATCTAATATAGTACTACTCCCTCCTGAATTCATTGTACAAAGGGGAAAAGGGATCATTGATATTAAGTTCATACATTAAAAATTTAAAAGTATTTCATTTTTGTTTTCAACATTTTTTTTGATACTGGGGAAACTCCATTAACTGGGTAACCTTTCAGCACCATGCCTGTCTTTCTCATCTCACTCTCATAGAGTAGAATAATTTTCATTGATTCTTACAAAGTCATCCCTTCCCACTATGATCTATATTCCCTACACTCTCATCCTCCCAAGAATTTCATTTCTTTAAATGTTTTTGTTCATCCTGAGTCTTCTGACACATATGCTTTTCCCCTCCCTTTGTTAGTAGAATATATGCTCCTCCTTGATAGTGCATCCAAATAGACATGGCCCTCATGAAAAGCTTCCCTGTATTTGCCTACTGAAGTTAAAAACATACCCTTCTTTTGTGCCCCATGCTTTGCACGATTTTTTTTTTGCATAAAATATCACTTTGCCTTTTATTGTGGTATCTTCCTCTGCCAGACAGTGAATTTTAAGCTTCTTGAAGGTGGTAAAGGAATTTTCTTCTTTAATCTTCATATTTCCCACAGCTTTAAGCAATAAAACCTCATAAAAGATAGGCAAGAAGCAAAGATTTGCATCAATATTCTATTCATATATCATATGCTATATATTTGTTAAATGACTTCATCCTCTATTAACATACTTTGAGTAAACTGGCTAATTTTCCCCATCAGATGAAAAATCTCACAAATTAAGTGAATTTTTCTAATCTTATGTTTTAAAACAAAAATATCCCCTTCTTGGTTCTTATATTCATAATATTTGAAGATATCCATGTCTAGATAAAAAAAATGCCCCTGGAAAAATTTTAAGTGAGTATTTATGGTTAGTAATTTTTAATACTATTAGTAATATTTAATACTAGTTAGTAATATTTAATACTATTCCTATACATATGCAGATTTAGTCCATAAAAATCCTCCATTTTATAAGAAAATAAGACTCTGCTGCTTTCTTAGACTTAAAAATAAGTCCACCTTATAACAATTTTTAATTTCATAATTCATCCTTGAAATCTCCAGCTATGTTGGTAAATTGTTTTCATCGATTTGGAGAGCCCAATTAAAATTTTCTTAGGACCTTGATAGCTTATCCTTGTGCCAGTAATCCTGCTTAAAGTCTAATAATTAGGTTTAAGAAGAATATAAGTACAGTATATAATATAAACTTAGAAGCTCAGCCACGGTTATGAGGAAGGAGGACCTGTGCAGGTGATCTCTGTCCTTCCAAATTTTTACTCTCTAAAACTTCATTCGCCTTAGGCTTACTCTGAGTTATTTTAAGTGTTAGTTGTATCTTTATTAAAATAAAAGTTAAAGCAGAGAATAGATATTAATAAAAAATATGCTTTCACCATACACTATAATAATATTTATTGCCAAATATGTGTTTTGTGATTAATTTCAGGACCACAAAGCGTTTGAAGCATGTACTTAATTAAACACATCTTAGTATAATTACTTATGCAAAATTTATTAACTAATTTGTGAATTATATTTTTAGGCATAAGATCTAGAATGGTACCTAAAAGTATGCATATTAACACATGCATCCATCAGTATGAGGTTTGGTGTGTTCAAACGTCATAACTACTTCATCATTCTCTTCATTGAGCAAAGAAGCTTTTAAATAAAATTTATGAATGAAATGACATTTATATAGACAGTAAACATAGCTAATGACATTGGCTATAAAGACATTCTTGACAGTCAAATAAAGGGTAAAATCTAACAAGAAGACTTTATTAAGGTTAAGTTGAAGATATTGCTTCAGTAAAAATTTCTCTTTTTTTAAATTTTTTTTTAGTTGTGGATGGACACAATATTTTTATTTTACTTTTTTATGTGGTGCTGAGGATTGAACCCAGTGCCTCACACATGCGAGGCAAGCGCTCTACCACTGAACTACAATCCCAGCCCCACTTCGGTAAAAATTTCTACATTCTAAATTACTCACTTGCAGGACATAAGCAAGGTATGGACAATAAAAATACTGATTGATTTTCACTATAATTAGGTGAACATAAAACATTGAGACATTTAGACTATAAATTAGCATAAAGATATTTTTACAAAATGCCTAATGAGCACATAGGTTTCATTAGTGGAAGGAAATCATTGAAAAGTATATTATCCAGAATAAATTATACAAGATCATTCACTGAGAGACAGAAAACACATATAGTATTACTTAGCTAACACTATTACTATGAAAGTTAAAGTTTTTACGGCAAATTTCAAAACTCATTGATAATCAATCAAGCATATAATTAAAAGGTATACAATTATTGTTACAAACTTCTTTTCGTAGTAGATTATTACAACATTTTGTAGGATCACTTTTTTTTATTGTAATCCAGATTACTTATTTCCCAGCTTGTAATTAGAAGATATAATCTTGTTTTTATTTCTCCCAGATGTTGACTTAATCTGTACATGGTTATCAAATCAGACTTGCATTGAAGTTAGAGTCTGCCATCAGAAATATGACTTGGAATTTAATAAATCCTTCACCAATTCACTTACACACTTTTATTGATAAACACACTATGAAATACACAATTTTCTCAGTGTTACTCTATAACACTGACAATTAGATAATTCAGAGATAACTATTCTGCAAACTCTACAAAAATCCTATTGTTTCAAAGAAGACTACCAGTCTCCATTAGTGCATCAAAGCAGAAATGCAAGTATTCATCTGACATCAAATCCATGGCTTAAAACTTGTTTCTTCTACTTAGACCACAGAAATATGGAAAGAGCACTGCACAAAACCTTACAATAACAACACAAATAGCTGAAAATTTTAGCAAAATATTAAGTTTTCTTGAATTCCTAAGAGAGCTTAGGTTGCAGAATTGCCCACTAACCTGAAATTGAAGGGCATGCACGTACATCCAGAAGAGAGAGGACAGAGACACTAACCTTCTGGAAGCAGGTTCTGCATCAACCTGAGTTGGTAAGAAGTCAGCTTAAGATTTTAGTAAATTGCTAAGAGCAGATTGTGGGCTACTGTGAGATCCCTCAGAGCTGTGTATAGAGAAATTCAATCCCGGGCTCTTCTCCAAGACCACAGGAAAGACTGAAGGATGAGTAAATGAAAGGCTGAGCAACTGAATTTATTGAAGAGGATGGAAGCTTCAGGAAATAGAACACACAGCTTTGGGAATGACACAGTCTTAAGGCACTGAGAGAAGAACATCAAAACTTACCTCCTCCAGGATACTGGAAAGATCCATTTCAAACTAGCTACATACACATGATATTAAGACTGCTGAAAGCCAAAGATTAAGAGAAAACTTTAAATGTACCCACAGAGAAAGGATCTATCACATCCAGAAAAATGAAGATAAGAATCTTTAGTGTCCTAATGGGAAAGTATGTAACTGAAGACTGGGGTGGAATCATTGACGTACTCAGTAAGAGTCAACCCAGATTTTATATGCGGAAAAAACATCCTTTAAACTGAAAGGAAATTAAGACAAAAATAAATGAGCCCGGCGCGGTGGCTCAAGCCTGTAATCCCAGCACTTAGGGAGGCTGAGACAGGAGAATCGCGAGTTCAAAGCCAGCCTCAGCAACGGGGAGGCACTAAGCAACTCAATGAGACCCTGTCTCTACATAAAACACAAAATAGGGCTGGGGATGTGGCTCAGTGGTCGAGTGCCCCTGAGTTCAATCTCCAGTACCAATAAATAGATAGATAGATAGATAGATAGATAGATAGATAGATAGATAAAAGACTGACAATTTCTTAGCAACAGACCTGCACCAGAAGAAATGTTACAGAAAGTTTTTCATGAAGATGGAATTATGCATTATGCATTAAATAAGCAAAAGCTATAAAATGTACTTTTTATCTTTAATTGCTTTGAGATATATCTGTGCAGATAATGAAAATTTAGCACTGAAATATTGTGTCCTCATAGCATACAGAGAAGTACGCAACAATCGCACAGGATAAGGGGATGAATTAAGAACAGCATCATACCTTCTGGTATCAAAATCCAGTCATTCCTCACAGTTGAGGGACTGGTGGCAGGACCCTACAGGATGCTGGAATCCATGGATATGCAAATCTTTTTTATGAAATAGTAGAATTTACAGAGAACCTAGAACCTCTTCCCTTATTCCTAAAATCATCTCCAGATTATGTATGTACAACACCTAATAAAGGAGAAACTCTATATGAATAGTTCTTAGAATGTATTGTTTAGGGAATGACAAGAAAACTGCACGAATGTGTTCAGAAAAAAACACATTTTTTTCCTGAATCTTTTCTTTTTTTTAAAACTGGGGATTGAACCTAGAGGCACTTTACCACAGCCCTTTCTATTTTTCTATTTTGAGACAGGGTATCATTAGCTGCTAAGAGTCTCACTAATCTGCCAAGGTTGGCAATGAACTTGCAATCCTCTTGCCTCAGCCTCCATACTTGCTGGAATTACAGGTATGCTCCCACCATGTCCAGCATGTTCCTGAATATCTTCTACCCATAATTGGTTGAATATACAAATTCAGAAACAAGGTATGGATAAGACTTTCTATATTACACAACTATAGTAATCAAAACAGTATGATACTGGCACGAAAAGAGACATGTAAACCAATGAGACAGGACAGAGAGGCCAAAACTAAATCCACACATTTATAGTCAATGAATCTTTGATAAGGACGCCAAAAATTTACATTGAGGGAAAGGAGAGTCTTCAATAAAGTGTTGGGAAAACTAGGTATCCACAGTTCAGAGAATGAAATTGGACCTTTATCTCACAGCATGAAACTTTAAATCCACTTGAAGAAATTTTAAAAGTAAAACTCCTTGACATTAAACTTACCAATAACATTTTGGATATGAACCTCCAAAACAGGTAGCAAAAGTGAAAGCAGACACGTGAGAATGCATTAAACTAAAAATCTTCTGAACAGTAAGCAATTCTGAGTGATGAAAGACAAACTTTAGAATGGAAGAAAATATTGGCAAACCATATATCTGAGAAAAGGGTCAATGTCAGAGTCTGTGCAACTCAATAGCAAGTAAACAAGCATTCTGAGTTTTTAAAATGGACCTGCATAGACGTATCTTAAAACAATCATTGAAATGACCAATAGATACATGAAAATATGCTCAACATCTCAATAATAAGGGAAATGAAAGTGGAAACCTCAATGACGTACCTCCTTACACCTTGTTAGAATAGTGACTGTCCAGAAGGCTAAAGGAAAATGTTGGTGAGAATGCAGAGAAAAGGGAATCTTTGTGCAATATTAGTGGGAATGTCACCTAGTATAACCATTGTGTAAGACGGTGTAGAATCTCCTCCAAAAATCAAAAATAAAGCTACCATACAATCTACAATAGCCAGAATATGGAACCAACCTGAATGTTTTCAAGTGGATGAACAGACAAAGAAGATGTGGTATATATTCAAGGTAATATTATTCAACCTCAAAAAAAGGAAGGAAGTCTTGCCACTTGTGAGAATATGGTTGAACATGGACCACATCATGCTAAGAGGAATAAGCTGATGCCTAAAGACAAATACTACATGACTTCACTATGTGGACTCTGATGTAGTCAAGCGCAGAGGGAAAGAGTCTAACAGCTGCAAGGGAGTAATTGTGGGAAGGAGGGAACTGGAAAATATTTGTCAAGGGGGTACCATGTCTCAGCTACACAGGATGGATAAGCTTTGTAGATAAGTGGTACAACATTGGTGACTCTAGCTAATAATACTGTATTACATCTTGATTTGTTTTTAAAAAGGGAAGAAACAAAATATAGCATGTTAGTTTAATTATAATGTTGGAAACATTTCACCTTACCCTTTTATTTGTCTAAAAAGGAATGCATGGTTATAAGGTAATAAGACTTCAGTAAGTGACATATTGAGTGAAAGTAAACTACACTTAGTTATATGTGTGTGTGTGTGTGTGTGTGTGTGTGTGTGTGTGTAGTAAAATAGAGCCATCAGTATCTTCTTAAAAAGAGAAATAGTAAGTCAACAAGGGAGATACAATTAGGTCATAAATAATTCAATCCACAGCAAAATAGAAGAAGATAAAGGAAAACATATGGAACAAGCAGACAAATCCTAGGAAGATAGTAGGTTCCAACTGAGCTCTATTGGTAACTGCATTAAATTTAAACTGTGAGGCAGTTGAAATACATCCTAGATGGAATTTTCTAGCATTAAATGATTATATTGAAAAATAAGAAGTGGCTAAAATAAATGCTTTAATCTTCACCCAAAGAATGAAGAAAGGTTATGTAAATCAAGATAGAAATAAAATAATTACTATTTCATAATTAATGGCAGAAGTCAAGAAGCTAAAATAATTGAACACAAAAATACTGAGATTAGTTTAATTAAAGAATGGTCTTTTGAAACAATTGACAAATTTGACAAACATGTAGCCGAACTCTCTGAGACAGAAAAGTACAACACGAATTACAGAGAAAAGAAAGAGAGGCTATCGCTACACTTCCTAATCACTTGTAAGACTTCATGGTAAAACTACCAACAATCATACTCATAACTTCAACAATTTTGACGAAATAGACACATTCTCTGAAAGATACGGCCTGCCAAAGCTCATTCAAAAAGGATTAGATAATTCAAATCATCTCCTTATCTCTATTTAAAAAAGAAGCAAAAATTTTGACAAACAAAACTTCAGACCCAAATGGATTTCCTATTAAATTTTACTAGATACTTAAGGAATAAGTAGTACTCATTCTATACCTCTTTTCCAGAATACAAAAATAAAGTTTAAAAAAAAAGGTGAAGGTATATTTCCAAATTCATTTTATTAGGATAACAATACCTTCTTCTAAAACCAAAAGGGTATACAAAATGAAAATACTAGACTAATAATTATTTTCAAAATAGTGAATATCTCTAACAAATAACTAGCAAAACAAATCCAACAACTAAAAAATAAAAACAACTAATAAATCACAACCTAGTGGGCATTATCCTAAGAACACAAGCCTGGTCTGAGTTCAAATATCAATGTTATTCACCATATCAACAGACTAAAGAAAAGTTATGTGATCCACTCAATAGTTGTAGGAAAAGGCCTTTGACAAAATTAAACTTAAATTCATTTAAAAATCTCAGAAATTTAAGCCGGGCACGGTGGCTCAAGCCTGTAATCCCAGCACTTAAGGAGGCTGAGACAGGAGAATTGCAAGTTCAAAGCCAGCCTCAGCAATGGCAAGGCGCTAAGCAACTCAGTGAGACCCTGTCTCTACATAAAACACAAAATAGGGCTGGGGATGTGGCTCAGTGGTCGAGTACCCCTGAGTTCAATCCCCAGTACCAAAAAAAACCCAAAAAAATCTCAGAAATCTAATAACAGAGGACTTTTCTTACTACAGTAAAGAAAATCTACCAAAAACACCTACAGCTAACCTCACAACCTCACACTAGAAAGTTGAAGGCTGTTTTATGCTTGAATCAGGAACATGGAAAGAATGTTCTTCACCACTCCTAATTAACATTGTACTGGAGGGTTTACCCAATGCAATAACATAACAATAGTAAATAAAAAGCTCTCAGATTGGAAGGAAAGATTTCAACTTGTCTTTTCACACATCATGATTGCCACATTGAAAACTCCTAAAAAGCTAGTCGAAGTAGTAAGTGAGTTTAACAACGTAGGATATGAGATCAATATACAAAGATCACTTGCCATGTTGCACACTTGTGATGAAGAATTATAAATCGATATAAGGAAATGTGTCATTTATACTATCAAGAAAACTGAGACTCTAAGATATAAACCCCCAATATGAGTAAGAGTTACATGCTGAAATCTCTAAAACACTGATGAAAAAATAATAAAATATCTAAATAGAAAGATATACTCTATTAATGCATCAGGAAACTCAATATTATTAACATAGGAATAGTTCCATGAACTGTTATAAATATTTATTTCAATTTCTATCACAATTTCTTCATAAATGGTTTTAGATATTAATAAACTGGTTCCAAATTATTTTTTTGTAAAACAAATTAGAATAGCACTAAGAACTTTGGGGGAAAAAAAAGAACAATTGTTCCCAATTTCAAAACTTACTGAAAAGTTATAGTAGTACAGTATGTTAATGAAGAAAACACAGACATATTAATCAATATAACAAAATAGAATACCCCGAAATAGACCTACTCATGTGCACTGTCAATTGGTTTTTGACTAAGGTCAAAACCAATTCAGAGGAGAAAAATAGTCTTTCAGCAAATAGTGCTGATGCAATTAGATAGTCATATGAGAAAAAGGTTAACAGCAATCCTTACCTCATATATTATAAATAATTCATAATAACTATTTTAGGGAGATAAATGTAAAAGCTAAATCTATAAATTTTTTACAATAAAACCCAGGAAAAAATCTTTGTAACTATGGGTAGGCAAAGATTTCTTAGACAGTATACAAATAAAGCCATGACTGAAAACAAAAATTATTTTTAAAATGACATTATTAAAGGATGTGCCAAGAATCCATGGATTGGAGAAAAGACTAGCAAATAGGTATTAAACTAAAAACGCTGAATTTTTCTGTATCTGATCTATAACTTGATTTTTTTAAATAGAAAATAGGAAGCATGACTAACAAACTAAATTTGAGTAAAGACATGAATGTGCAAAGAAATATTTCATTTGTTTATTTGAAACATGTTCTTGAGCTATGCATCAAAAATTAGAAATGTTAAGTGAATTGAGAAACAGTAAGATGATCCCCTGTGAGTAAAAATTGTATCAAGCTTGCCTATGGATAGATGATAGATGATAGTTGGATAGATTCATAGATGATATGATACGAATGTACACAAACATGTGATGTTGATATGAAGATATACATTCATCTTTAGCGTATTTTTCTCTTAAGCTTTGTAAAGCAGCGATTGTTAAGCCAAAGTAATTGTTGAGTAGTTGCAGTCATATAAACTAGGCCAAGTAACAGAAGCTAATAAAAGAAGTAACAACTCCAGCTCACAACAAAACAAAAAGAACATGATACGATATTTCCCCTGAGACACTTAAAAAGTGAATGACTTCTCAATATTTTGGTAATAAAAATATTGGAATCAAAAAAGTTCAATCATGTCATAAAAAGTATCAGAATGCAAAATTCCTTCAGTGTCTTTGTGACTGTATCTCTCAATTCACCATTATTCCAAAGTTTCCATGTGTATTTCAGGTTGTCTGTTTTTCTACATTTTTACTTTAAAAAAATAACCATGTGTTTTCTGCATTACATTTGACCTTTACATTTCATAGAAAAGTGTAATGAATTGCAGAAAGTTTTACTGAGATCGATGATGAGTAAGTAACAGAGCTAGAATTTGGGAAAAGGCAGTCTGAATCTGGAGTCCTCACTCAAAGAATGGAATATCACTGAGGAAAATTCACTGTGAATTACTGTTGATAAATTTGTATTCCAATCTGTGAGTGCTGTTTAATATTTGACCCTTTGCTACTAGAGTGTAAAGCAAACAAATATAGATACACCCACTAAGGACAGTTTGGAGATGGTGAATGGAATGCACCACCGTGACCAAAATACACAAGAGCAACTTAGATGAAGAAAAGCTTATCTTGTGCCCATCATTTCAATGTTCGGTCCATGGTCAGTCAAATCTGTTACTCAGGATCTTCTGTTAAGCAGAACCTCATGATGAAGGGGGTGGTGGAGGAAAACTGTTCAGGTCATGGCCAGGAAGGAGGATATCAGGACAAATACAGCCCAAGGCCTTCCCTCCAGTGACCTGCTTCCTCCAACCCTGCCCCACCTGCCTACAGTTAAAACCTAGGAGTCCATCGAGCAAATGGATTAATCCAGTGATGAGAACACAGCCCTAATCAATGCCCGAAAGCCCCTTCTCTGAACCTTGCTGCATTACGTATCATAATTTCAACATGGGACTCTTCCTGGGACATTGCAGATAAAAACCATAACATATCCCAAGGAAGGTTAGCTTTCCAGATGGTCCACGAAGATGGGAAAGAAAATTCAAGAACCAGCAGACAACATCTCCGAGAGCCTAGACCTGGGGAAGCAAACATTCTTGGAAAACAACTGACAGTAGAAAGGAGATCATCACTTCCATGGAACAAAATATCATTCAAAGCAAGAAGTCAAACTGGACAGGGACTCCTTGACTTTCCTACTTCTAATTAGTGAGGGGATGCACCATAAAACGAAATATACACATAAATGAGATAGCCATTTTATCATATCTACTATTATTAAGCATTTTGCATTGAACAAGATAATGCAGATATTCTTACCTCTAATGCTGAAGAAACTGAGGCTCATTCACTGCTCAAGTTTATAAATTCCAGAATCAACCCAAACTAGGCTCTTAAAACTTCAAATGAAGTGTTCTTTCCCCTTTGCTAAATTGCATCTTGTTTGATAAATTCTGAAAACACAGACAGCTCATCCTTAATGTAGAATTAATTCTTTATTGAGGTGTCTGTACTATCACATTTAATTAACTCTGTGTTTCAGGAAGAAGGTGTGGTAACACCTTAGCGTGCCGATACTTTTGATTTTTAACTTAGCTGGTGCTTTTGAAGGCCTTAGATTGATTGTCTACAGGATATAGTATCTTGGAGTTAAGGATTAACATTGAGATTGTGAGGAAACAAAAACCATTTAGATTATCAAAATTCCAAACAGTGAAGACTTTTTAAAAAATATGTCATAATCTTGTATTTTTTAAGAAATTCAATATAACTTCAGTAGTTTTTCTCTCAATTACACATATGCATATACTCAAAATTAATCTGTTGTATTAAATTCGATGTGATATTTTTACATATGAGTTTATTTATACTGAAACACACACTGTTTGTTCCCCCACCAACATAGCCCTGCTTTCCAAACACATTCAAACTCAAGTTTGCAGCATTTTGTTAAACAGAATGCAATTGAACAAGTTGATTATTCTAGTAACTTGATTTTTAACTTCTTATCTCATGTACTAAACATGAGAATGTTCTGCTTTCAAAACAAACATCACCTCATCACTCCTCACCTTTAGCCAAACTGGACTTTACTAGCCCAAGGCTAGACTCTCTCAAGGCTACTCACCTCCCACATGGCCAACTCTAACAGCCTCTTTCTGATTCCTCCTTTCTCCACCTTTGAATCAGTATAGTTCTGTAAAATCACCAAAGGGAACATAGTAAACTATATCATGTATATGCCGTCCTCCTGCTTACCACTCCTGAGTGGCTTTCCATTATGTGCAACATTATATTTGAAATAGAATTAAAACACACCCATGACCAACAAAGTTCTGCATTCACATGCACCTGCTAACCCTTCCGTTCTAACTTCTATCACTCATCCTCCTCAGTATAAATCAATAGGGCAAGTCTCTCCCTACCTCATGGTCTTTACAGTTGCTGCACATTTCACAACAAACAATTTCTCCTAAATTTCCCCAAAACCAGATCTGTCTCACACCTCAAATCTGTGCTAAAATGTTTGTACCTTTACAGATAGGTTGTCCATAACCAATGTATAAAAAATATTCCCAAAACTTTTCCACAATCACTATCCCATTACTTTACTTCATTTTTATAGCAGTTATCATTATCTAAATTATATTATTTATTTTTACATTTGTTTACTGCCTTACCTTCTAGATGGTAAGCTCCAAGATGGCAGCAACCCATTTGTCTTGCTCCTTATTAAATGCACAATGCCTTGATCAATGCTCGGTTTCTTCAAGAAGATTCCTCTGAACACCAGTGGTGACCATCCCCATCCCTTCTTCTAGCAAGTGCAACCACCCCCCAGGTAGAACGTGTTGGCTGGTAATGGCTGCCTTCTCTACTGATCTCTCTCCTACTCATTTGAAAGGCTGAACAGCCCCTTCCACACATGGAATTCTGCCAGTGAGGCCTGACAGAGGGTACAGAAGTCTGCCATCCTGAACCAGCAATGCATGGTTGACTCTTCTGTCTGATTTGCACTCTAGGGCCTGTCTGTAGGGTTGGAGTAAGGCCAGTTGCCAGCTGAAATCCCATTCTTGCTCAGCTCCTCCTCTATTCCTTGTTCTTCTCCCTTATTCTTTCTTGTGAAAGTACTCCTTCAACAACTCACTTAAAATAGAAACAGCTGTGGAATCTAGGAAAAGAAAGATGACAAGAAAGTCAAAGTAGGACTGTTAGGGGAGGGGAAGGGAAGCTGGTGTGGGGGCAAGTGTGGGTAATAGGGGGAGGGTAGATGCCATCCAAGTATGTTATATGCATGAATGACAATGAAACTCATTATTCTGTACAATTAATGTGTGCTAATCATTATAATTAAAAAATAGAATCAGTTCTGCTTCAGGAGAAACTGAGCTAAAACAGCATTCAGTAAATTTTTGTGTGAATGACTATGGAGTCATCCAGTGATACACCAGACAATCTTTGAATACGGAGCATGTTTCCTATTGGTTTAACTCAGTTTTTCTGAGAGTCTACATGTCAAAAAAACAAAAACAAAAAAAAACAACCATCATCTACTTAAAAAAAGAAAAGAAAAGAAGAAGTAGTTTTCCTGACCATATATTCTTGGAAATATTGCTAGCATGCTAAAGGATCTACAATTAAGGAAGCAGTGTTAATTCAAAATAAAAAAATTACTATGCTGTGACAAAATCCACTGATCACTGACTTGTAATTGTATATCCTCTGAAGAAATGAGGATTTGAAAAATATACTAATTAAGCAAATTTATACTTGACCATTATTTTAAATGGTGAAATTTGGTCTTCACTCCATAAAGTTTTAGCCAACTTTTTCTTATGAAATAACCATACTTGGACTTCCATGCAATTTATACTGTAGAAAACTTTAAGCATACTTCTAATTTCATAAGAGAAACTAATGTTCAAGGTGTCAAAATTATTGATGTTATGTAATAGATGATCTTCCAAAAGACTAATGCACAGCTGGCCATGCAATTTGTCACATCTTTGCTCAAAATTAAAAGCCGTATCTTTGGCATGTTGTACCTTTTCCACAATGACATTTTCAAAACAAGCTGTGAAGTTAAAATGCCCAAGCAATTGCTCTATTTCACTAAATTCTTTTTATTTTTTTAACCTATGTTCTTATTTTTCATTTAAGATAGTATGTTTAATATAAAGTGGTTAACATTATTAATAAAAACATTATCCAATATCTGCATTTCTTACCAAGAAAAATAAATCAGATTTCACTGTAACACATAAAGATATTAACTCATTAGACACTTTAATTTCAAAATGGACAGATATAATTAGCTGTGTTTCAAATATTTTGAAATACAGTATGTTTCCTTCATTATTATGTGAAAACTTCACAAGTTGGAATAATGATTCCATTTTCTACAGTTTCAAGGATAAAAACATTCATGGAAGTAGCCAAATAAAAATGTGAAACATCTACATAAGTGAAAGTCATTAAATCATAACGAGGTTGTAGCTATTAGCATTAATGTAGTTTATACTTATTTTCTGATTATCTTTCAAGCAGCAACTACTTGATTGTGTATCATTTAAACTGATAATGTTATTTACAAAGATTGACGTAACTTTTGGGGGGCAGAGCCAAGGACTGAACCCAGGGGTTCTTAACTGAGCCACAACTTCAGGCTTATTTGTTTGTTTGCTTGTTTGCTTGTTTGTTTATTTTTAGACAACTTCTTGCTAAGTTGCTTAGGACCTCAATAAAATGCTGAGGCTGGCCTCGAACTTGTGATCCTTCTACCTCATCTTCCCAAGTCACTGGATTACAAGCATGTGCCACCACACTCAGCAAATTTAATTATTTCTGAAAATAAGTAAAGAAAGAGAAAATAAAACAGGACAAATATTTAAATCATACCAAAAAAATGAGATTCCAACTATAAGTTATAAACTATAAAAACTGACAATCTAAGGACTTCTAAAGAAAACGTGAGAGTATTCTTATTCGGCAAGTTACTGAACTCTGCAATTGTGTTCCTGCTGAGCAGAAGGTAAATTGACCTAAATTTTACTGGCTCTCCAATTCTGCATAGGAGAGTGGCTGGGGGAAAATAGAGTTGCAAAATTATTGCCCAATTGCTTGGAGAACATGACTTCAATTGGTATATTCGATTTATTAATATTGACTGTATAACAACTTCACAAAAAAACATGTTTATTTGCCACATTAAAATAAATTATCCCTTCTTTCTGAGAGGGTATATTTTTACTTTAAGTTTTGCAGATGAATTGACATCAGGAATATATTGAACTAATATTTTATAAAATCTCCAACAGTAGGCCTGGGAGAGAAGAAAAGAAAGGAGTAATTTCCTATCAGGAAGTATAAACTGCAGTGGGACAGGTAAGCACACAGGAACCTGCAGAATGGCTCTATGTTTAATTGAGTGTCAGAAAACTTGCTTCAGCAACATGGTCAGGGGGACAGGTTTTAATTCTGACTTGGATCAG